>CM056467.1:856242-873742 GCA_029783895.1 Triplophysa bombifrons | reverse complement strand
ATGTTCCTCAAGCTGAAAGATTTGACCACCTCCGACAGCTTCAAAGAGCACGACCCCGACCGCAAAGGAGTCATCTCCAAGAAAGAGTTTCAGAAGTCCATGGAAAGCCAGAAGCAGTACTCGCAATCCGAGATCGATTTTCTGCTGTCCTGCGCCGAGGCCGACGAAAACGACATGTTCAACTACGAGGAGTTTGTTGAGCGCTTCCACGAACCGGCCAAGGACATCGGCTTCAACATGGCGGTCCTGCTCACCAACCTATCGGAGCACATGCCCCACGACGCCCGTCTCGCCACCTTCCTGAACCTGGCCGAAAGCGTCCTGAACTACTTCGAGCCCTTCCTGGGCCGCATCGAAATCATAGGCGGAGCTAAGAGAATCGAGAGGGTTTACTTCGAGATCAGCGAGTCCAGCAGAACTCAGTGGGAAAAACCGCAGGTCAAGGAGTCCAAGCGACAGTTCATCTTCGATGTTGTCAACGAGGGCGGAGAATCCGAGAAGATGGAGCTGTTCGTCAACTTCTGCGAGGACACCATCTTTGAGATGCAGCTGGCGTCTCTGATCTCCGAGCCGGACGCGGCGGAAAGGCCGGAGGAGGACGAAGATTACGACGCACTGAGCGTGACCGAGAACCAAGAGGAGGAGGAAGACGACACGGCGTTGGAGTCATCCTCGGCGTTCACTCTGGCCTGCGTCTCCACGAGGAAGAGCCTGTCGAACCTCAGACGGATGCTGTCGCTGAAAAGCATGAGACGACAGTACCGAAAGCTGAGGAAGATGAGCGTGAAGGAGATGATACGAGGCTTCTTCTGCTTCTTCTGGACGAACTTCGTCGGCACGTTCCGCTTCCTCTACAATCTCCTGTGGGGTTTCTTTCACATCCTCTGGTCCACCCTGTTCGGCGGAGGTCTGGTGGAAGGAGCCAAGAACATGAAGGTGACGGATATTCTGGGGAACATGCCCGATCCCACGCAATTCGGGATCCACGGCGACGTTCTGGAGATGGACAAGCTTGAATACTGTGACGCGTCTGAGGCGTCCGAGCTCGGGTGCCAGGCGGTCGGTGAGCGGGCGGAAATGGACCTGATGTCAGAACTGATGAACGTTCAGCCCAGGAGAGAGGGAGGCAAACACGGGATGGAGCCGGGACTGGGAGACGTGTCTGAGGTGGTCGGGGTGGACGCTCCTTCGTTGGCCAGCGCTGTTCACCAGAAGAAAGCTCAGGTCAATGTCAACCTGACAGCTCAAATCAAATTCAGCCGTTGTTCATTGTTGAAAGGTTTTTGTTGTTTGCAGGAAGCTGCGATGAACGCCGCAGAGTCTGAAGCCAAATGGGAGTCCGAGAAGGCCGAGTGAGTGTTCTTGTGATGATTTGTGATGATTGTGTGCGTTTGTCAAGTCTTGTGCTGTAACTGTGTTGTGTTTATGTGGTCAGTGTTGAAGACAAAGAGAAGACATATCAGGGCAGGAGAGATGAACCCGTGTCAGGGCCAGCGGCAGATAAAGAGAGAAAGCCTGTGAAGAACAGAGGTGGACTGAAGAAAGAAACACCTGACGCTTGCATGGCTTCGTTTTTAGCCGGTCTGGACGTCTATCAGACTAAAATGCTGGTGAGTGCTGATGCTGTATGTGTTCAGAACAAGGTGTTTTACGTGTTTAAAAATGTACAGAAATGTAATGTTAGATGTGTTTGTGTGTGTTTATAGAATTATCTGGCTAGAAACTTTTACAACCTGCGTTTTCTGGCTCTGTTTGTGGCTTTTGCCATCAACTTCATTCTGCTCTTCTACAAGGTGACGCAACATTACATCTGCACTTCACACTCATTCATTCTTCTACACTCTTATCCAAACACTGGAGTGTGTTCAGGGTGTGTGTCTGTGTGTGTTTCTGTCTGTGCATGTGCATCTCTGTGTGCGTGCATATGTGTGTGCTTGTTTCCCTGTGTGTGTGTTTGTGTCTGTGTGTGGGTGTTTTTGTGTCTATGTGTCTGTGTCCCTGTGTGTGTGTGTTTGTGACTTTGTGCATGTGTGTTTGGGTCTGTGTGCATTTCTGTGTGTGCCTGTGTGTCTCTTTGTGTGTGTTTGTGTTTCCCTGTTTGCGCGTGTGTGTGGGTGTGTCTGTGTGGGTTTGTCTCTGTGTGTGTGTGTTTGTGTCTGTGTGCGTGTGCATTTGTTTCTATGTGCGTGTGTGTGTTTTTCTGTGTGTGTGTGTGTGTGTTTGTATTCCTGTGTGTGTTTGTATCCCTGTGTGTGTTTGTGTGCGTGTGTGCCTGTGTGTTTCCACCTGTGTGTGTGTGTGTGTGTGTATGTTTGTGTTTATGTCTGTGCGTGTGTTTGTTTACACGTCTGTGCACGAGTGGCTGTGTGTGTAACAGTATTTGTGCATCTGTGTGTGGGTTTGTATTTCTGTGCCTGTACATGTATTTACGTGTGTGTATTTCTTTGTGAGTATGTGTGTGTTGTGTTCTTTTTGGTGTTTTTACCAAACATATCTCCTCAGAAGGATGCACCTATATTGTACAGTCGTTGTTTCTATGGAAAGTGTTTTGTGTGTGTGTGTAGGTGACAGGCGAGGACTCTGATGATTTGGATCCGTGGGTTCGGGGTGGTGGTGGTGCTGGTGGTGGTGATGATGAAGGTGTTGTGGAGTATTTTGTTCTTCAGGAGAGCAGTGGTTATATGGCCCCGACTCTCCGCCTCCTCGCTGTCATGCACACGCTCATCTCCTCTCTCTGTGTGCTGGGATATTATTATCTGAAGGTATTCACTTGATCAGCACAACACAACACAAATCTAATCAACACAGACACACAGTTACAGATGTTAAGTGCATCAAGTTTATTTTTATTGTCAAGTGCTTTTTACAATTTGCATCATATCAAAGCAGCTGTACAGGAAAAAACAAACATAGAATGCATGTAAATATTCCCATAATAAATCCTGTCGAAGATATAAAAGTAAGTGTATACAAACACACATATGCATTATATAGGTTATACTATAGAGTACAAAACAATTAATTAATTTATTTAATTGGGTAATTTTCATGCTTTTCAGGTTCCGCTGGTGGTCTTCAAGCGTGAGAAGGAGATTGCACGTAAACTGGAGTTTGATGGGCTGTACATCACTGAGCAGCCGTCAGATGATGATATAAAAGGACAGTGGGACAGACTCGTCATCAACACACCGTGAGTCTGAAGAATTGAAATAAAACATCTTTCGTGTCTAAAGAAAAGACAATTCTGTGCTGATATTTCTCTGTTGTACAGATCTTTCCCCAACAACTACTGGGACAAATTTGTGAAACGCAAGGCAAGTGAGAATCTGACCGACAATAAATAACAAACGTGTTTGAGATGGTAAAAAAGAACGTGCGAGGCGCTGATGTGAAGTGTCTTGTTTGATGGCGTTGTGTGACTCCTGCAGGTGATAAACAAGTACGGAGATCTGTACGGTGCCGAGCGGATCGCAGAACTGCTGGGTTTGGATAAAAGCGCTCTGGATTTTAATCCCACCGAAGACGCCGTTATGAAAGACGCCTCGCTGCTGTCCTGGTCCGAAAATCACTCATTCAGTAACACAATGAATCAGCTTTTCCTCAGATTTGTGTTTCATCTATCAGCTGGTTTAATCTAACTGCTGCTTAAAAGACTCGTGCATGTTTCTTCCTGTTCAGCTGTTCCGTATCAAAGATGCATTTTGATATCTTGTTCGTTCAGGTTAAGCTCCATCGACACCAAGTATCACGTGTGGAAGTTGGGCGTGGTCTTCACAGATAACGTAAGTGTTCTCTGTATGAACAGCATATGTGCGGTGACCTCCCGTGACCTCTTGTTTTTTCTTCTCCAGTCTTTCTTGTATCTGGTCTGGTACACCACGATGTCTGTACTGGGACATTACAATAACTTCTTCTTCGCCGCTCATCTGTTGGACATCGCCATGGGCTTCAAAACCCTGCGGACCATCCTGTCATCGGTCACACACAACGGCAAACAGGTTCATCAAACACAATCACGTTTTCTGATTCAGGAGTTATGTGCTCTGAGATTCTTTCATTGTAGATTTAAGATTTTACAGTCTGGCCCACAACACTGAATCTCACGTGAAAATCATTTAGAAATCATCCAGACTTTAATAAAGCAATGACATGTCTGTCTTCTGATCTTTTAGTTGGTGTTGACAGTCGGTCTGCTGGCTGTGGTGGTCTATCTCTACACCGTCGTGGCTTTCAACTTTTTCCGCAAGTTCTACAACAAGAGTTCCGACGAGGACGAGCCCGACATGAAGTGTGATGACATGATGACTGTGAGTGATGATAATTGAATAATTCTATATTATACACTATATTACAATACATCATTTTGTACTTTATCCATCTTACTTTTCTTTTATTGCACAGATTGTTTTAGAGATACAAACGTCTCTTTGTCTCAGTGAAGTGAGACCAGTGAAGCACTCGTAAATTGGAAAACAGAAAAGGAGAGATGTGGTCACTCTGACTCTAGAGGTGTCTCTTTCTCTCTTTTTCAGTGTTACCTGTTTCACATGTACGTTGGCGTCCGTGCTGGTGGAGGTATTGGAGATGAAATCGAGGACCCCGCGGGCGACCCGTATGAACTCTACCGTATTCTGTTTGACATCACCTTTTTCTTCTTTGTGATTGTTATCCTGCTGGCTATCATACAAGGTACCGCCTCACACCGTTAGAATCATCCATGTTCCACCAGCGTGTGTATCATCGTCTCACTTGTGATGTTTGTGTGGATGCAGGTTTGATCATCGATGCGTTCGGAGAGTTGAGAGATCAGCAGGAACAGGTCAAAGAAGACATGGAGGTACGGGAGGTCTTCTGTACGCTTTACAGTATGGCGGTACATGTCACTTAAGAGTCGCTTTACTCTCTTCACAGACTAAATGTTTCATCTGTGGAATCGGTAACGAGTATTTCGATACGACGCCGCATGGCTTTGAGACTCACACGCTGCAGGAGCACAATCTTGCCAACTACCTGTAAGTACTGTGATGATAAGAGTCTGTGATGACATCAGAGTCTGGATTTTGTTTTGTGCCCCTTTTGCTTAAACTCTCTGTCGCTTGCTAAGAAGGACTCGTTCTTGTGATGTGAAGATTTTTCAACTTTAAATTTTTATCTCTGATCTTGCAGATTTTTCTTGATGTACCTGATCAACAAGGACGAGACCGAACACACCGGACAGGTACGATGTCCCGTAATCACAGATGAGATATCTTTCATTTCTCAATTATTTCTCAGAGACATCAATGAGATTAAATAGAGAGCAAACATAAACATGCGTCTCATCTGCGTCTCAAAGATTTTCAAATGTGTCTGTCGTTAGAGTTTGAGAAGAGATGTCAACAATGAGTCACACTGAGTCAATTTGTCTCGTCTGCGATCAAAAGTTAATATTATTGAAGATCTCAATATCAACTCAAACATTTCTCATCAAATTTCCTCAAAGCCAGATCATTTGTTCCCTACAATCAACTTTAATTTGTGTTTCGCAAGTGTTATTAAGATAAAAACGATTGATAATTTATTTTTTTCGTAAACTGAAATAAAATATAAAATGTTACTAAACTAACGACAGTTTAACAAAAAACTAAACTAATTTAATAATTATCAAAAATAAATAATTTCCCAATGTCGCTTATTCTGGCTTGACTGTAGCAGCATCTGTTCTATACTATAGATAGCGTTACGGTCATTTACTTGAAGAAGAAGACAGTAGGATGCCTGCCTAGTCGAAGACGATAGAGCACCATTTTGGATAATTTCGTGTTTTCGACTGAATGTAGCCTATTGTCTTGGTGCAAGATAAGATTTGTGGGGATGAAATATGGGGGGGAAAATCCAGACAAACCTTAAAGTAAATTTGCAATGGAATCACCGTGTGGAGTACAAAAACTTCATGAAAAAAGATTCGCAAATCAGGAGTAATAAAAAACGATGACGTCAGATCGTGCTTTCAAAGATCCGGGGGTTCGGCCAAACAACAACAAGCTTACATTAAATCTTTCATTTGGCAATTGGTCTCTTGTCACTCTGTTGCACTACAATTACTAAAACTTAAACTAAAATATATAAATACTAAATAGAAAATTGTTTACAGAATAAAATCTAAATTAAACTAAAAATTAAGGAATAAAACTAACTAAAACTAAACTGAAATTTATAGCAAATTTGAAAACGATTTTAAAATAATAACTAATTTTAAGATAACCTTGGTTTTACCAATTACACTCACGCTTGTTTTTGGCTATATTTCTCCTGAGCAGTTTAATGAGAAACATCTGGGACTAAACGAAACACAATCGACTCTTTCTGTGTCCGCAGGAGTCGTACGTGTGGAAGATGTATCAGGAGAGATGTTGGGATTTCTTTCCCGCCGGGGATTGTTTCCGTAAGCAGTATGAAGATCAGCTGGGCTAGACCGGATCCAGAAACGATTCGTCCAACCTTATCTTCGACAGAACTCGTTTCCTTACCATGACACAACAGCACACGCCGGACCGAACTTACCTCGAAATAAAACTACAGCCGTGCCAATCTAGTGGAACCTCCTTCGCTTCTCTCCGGACATTTTCTTTCGTTCGTTTAGGTGAGAAAAACAAACTCAAACGACTCGTTGCCTTCTTTGACCCATTGCACAACGTCTCTCGCGTGGAACTCTCGGACGCGTGGGGTTATCGAGCGATTTCTCAGCCGTATATGCACAAGAAAATATTCTTCGGTATTTGGAGAGCATGATGCCAAAAGAGCCGGATCGGATGATATTTATTTCAGATTTTCTTTCAACTGCCTGCTGATGTGAGTTTATAACGGGGTGGGTTGGTCTTGCTGTGATTTGCCTAATAAAAACCTTCTCAAAGTGCCTTACGTCCATAACATCTGAGCTATGCAAGATCTGCTGTTCCTCTCCGATGTCGTGCCGCGGTAAAGGTGTCTGGTTTCGTGACCTCTGGACCGGTGTTTGAACGGGAGATTTGTAGCGTCGGCTGGGGTTTGTGGGTTGTTGTTGTCGTTCCGTCATGTGGTTTTAATGACACAGAAGGTGAGATGCTGTAGTTTGCCTGTTGGTGCTGTATGTAGTAGCTTTGCTGAATTGTGCATTTCTTTTGAAGGAGGAATAAAGAAATCGTTGCAATAATACACTCCTGTTGAACAAGTCTTCATTTTTACATCACTACATATGTTTTACATTTGAATCTGAGATTTTACAATATTCTATACTCTTCAAATCGAAACATATCCTCATAATTTTCCTCAGACATGTTTGGTGCCATTCATGAACTTTGAGTCTTCTCTTAATGTGCACAAAATCCCGTCCACTTCACACACAGATGCTTTTCTTTAATTGAATCTAAACACACCTCTGGCTTCTTGTGACCTTTTAGTGTTGGTCAGAAATAAAGAAATAAACATGCGATTCTCTTCCACGCATCTGTAAATCAAGGATTGACGTGTGTGCCCTGACAGAAGGCTTTGAAGACAGTTGTCCATCAATGTGTGTGTTTGGACGAGAGTGATCTTGAACTCAACTTATGAAAATAATAGAAGCCATTGTGGCCAGTCTGGTGTATTTTAAAGTTGATGTCTCATGTTTTGACTAAGTCGCTCATTTACTTCTGCAGATCCACAAGGTTTCTCTTTCCTCTACATCAGTACTGTGTAACTTGTTTACTGCGGCGTAATGATGATTTAAATGTCTGTCACTTCTAACCTGAAGGTTTCATCAGACTTAAATAAAATCATCAATTGATCAAGATTACGGCCATTTATAGCTTTAATTGTCATGTAATTGTGGGCAGAGAGTCTGTGTAATCGTGTAACACTGTGAGAGCTGCAGTGAGACCTAAAGGAGAGTCAAATACCTGCAGTGAGAGGTCAGAGTTAGATATCAGAGAGCTGCAGTGTGAAATCACTGAGAGATAAATGGCTGCACTGAGAAATATTTGAGAGTGAGAAATATGCAGTGAGAATAAAAAGGGGGCAGTGAGACATCATCGAGAGTCGGAGTCTGCAATGAGACATCAGAGAGCAACAGTGCAAGTCAGAGAGTTGCAGTGAGACATTGGTGAAGTCATAGAGCTGCAGTGAGACATCAGCGAGAGGCATAGAGCTGCAGTGAGACATCAGCGAGAGTCAAGGAGTTGCAGTGAGACATCAGCGAGAGTCATAGAGCTGCAGTGAGACATCAGCGAGAGTCAAGGAGCTGCAGTGAGACATCAGCGAGAGTCATAGAGCTGCAGTGAGACATCAGCGAGAGTCAAAGAGCTGCAGTGAGACGTCAGCGAGAGTCAGAGAGCTGCAGTGAGACAACAGCGAGAGTCATAGAGCTGCAGTGAGACGTCAGCGAGAGTCAGAGAGCTGCAGTGAGACATCAGCGAGAGTCAGAGAGCTGCAGTGAGACATCAGCGAGAGTCAGAGAGCTGCAGTGAGACATCAGCGAGAGTCAGAGAGCTGCAGTGAGACATCAGCGAGAGTCAAAGAGCTGAAGTGAGACATCAGCGAGAGTCAAAGAGCTGCAGTGAGACATCAGCGAGAGTCAAAGAGCTGCAGTGAGACATCAGCGAGAGTCATAGAGCTGCAGTGAGACATCAGCGAGAGTCAAAGAGCTGCAGTGAGACATCAGCGAGAGGCATAGAGCTGCAGTGAGACATCAGCGAGAGTCAAGGAGTTGCAGTGAGACATCAGCGAGAGTCATAGAGCTGCAGTGAGACATCAGCGAGTCAAAGAGCTGCAGTGAGACATCAGCGAGAGTCATAGAGCTGCAGTGAGACATCAGCGAGAGTCAAAGAGCTGCAGTGAGACATCAGCGAGAGTCAAAGAGCTGCAGTGAGACATCAGCCAGAGTCAGAGAGCTGCAGTGAGACATCAGCGAGAGTCAGAGAGCTGCAGTGAGACATCAGCGAGAGTCAAAGAGCTGAAGTGAGACATCAGCGAGAGTCAAAGAGCTGCAGTGAGACATCAGCGAGAGTCATAGAGCTGCAGTGAGACATCAGCGAGAGTCAAAGAGCTGAAGTGAGACATCAGCGAGAGTCAAAGAGCTGCAGTGAGACATCAGCGAGAGTCAAAGAGCTGCAGTGAGACATCAGCCAGAGTCAGAGAGCTGCAGTGAGACATCAGCGAGAGTCAAAGAGCTGAAGTGAGACATCAGCGAGAGTCATAGAGCTGCAGTGAGACATCAGCGAGAGTCAAAGAGCTGCAGTGAGACAACAGCGAGAGTCAAAGAGCTGCAGTGAGACATCAGCGAGAGCCAAAGAGCTGCAGTGAGACATCAGCGAGAGACATAGAGCTGCAGTAAGACATCAGCGAGAGCCAAAGAGCTGCAGTGAGACATCAGCGAGAGTCAAGGAGCTGCAGTGAGACATCAGCGAGAGTCAAAGAGCTGCAGTGAGACATCAGCGAGAGTCAGAGAGCTGCAGTGAGACATCAGCGAGAGACATAGAGCTGCAGTGAGACATCAACGAGAGTCAGAGAGCTGCAGTGAGACATCAGCGAGAGACATAGAGCTGCAGTAAGACATCAGCGAGAGCCAAAGAGCTGCAGTGAGACATCAGCGAGAGTCAAGGAGCTGCAGTGAGACATCAGCGAGAGTCAAAGAGCTGCAGTGAGACATCAGCGAGAGTCAGAGAGCTGCAGTGAGACATCAACGAGAGTCAGAGAGCTGCAGTGAGACATCAGCGAGAGTCAAAGAGCTGCAGTGAGACATCAACGAGAGTCAGAGAGCTGCAGTGAGACATCAGCGAGAGTCAAAGAGCTGCAGTGAGACATCAGCGAGAGTCAAAGAGCTGCAGTGAGACATCAGCGAGAGTCAAAGAGCTGCAGTGAGACATCAGCGAGAGTCAAAGAGCTGCAGTGAGACATCGGCGAGAGTCAGAACATTTCATTGAGATGTCAGTGAGAATAAGAGAGCTGCAGTGAGACATCATAGGGAGAGAGAGCTTATGAAAGTCGCTGTTCATATACTGTTCATGTCAGTCTTAACTGTGTTTGTAGACAGATGGACAGTCAGTGTGTGGTTGTGTAATGTGTGTGGGTGGAACACCTGCTCATTTGTGTTCACACACACACACACTAGTGAATCTGTGTTTTATGTACTTCATGTGCTACTGTGTTTTCTACATGCATTTACCACGGTAAAGAATTTGAAGTATCTCTGAGCCCTTCTGTATGTGTATGATGAATACCAGGTTATGGAAAATACTGATTCAGTCACTGTACCGCAGTATCACTTCAGTGGCGTTTAATAGGGGGTGAAGATCGAGGCAGTGTGAGATTGAATTATTTTTGTACTGTGGATTGTAAATATGTGGCGTTGTATTTTCCCAGCAGTCTTCATTCTTAAACACTAACTGCGATGTTGTTTAGTGTCTGGATTGACAGCACAGCGTTCATTGACCTAGAAGTGACAGTAATTACACAACAGTCTGAGGGATTAATCTCCACATCCGACCGGGTCACTGACCTGCTCCTCTGGAGTCCAGCTCACATCCCGTTCTCAAATTCCTCTCATTCCCTTAATGAACGACACATGAACGGATCACCTGTGGCCCGCTTCACGTGACTCAGAGTTCAGAAAGCAGAACAATACTGAGGTGTGTCGAAATACTGATGCATTATCACTGCCTGACGCTGATGAATATCCCTCACATCGTCTTACAGATTTCCTCTCAGACCTTTACGAAAGACCTTTAGAAACGTCTCCCGCTGGAAGGTCTTGCTGAGTTGAGAGCGTTTGAAACCGCCTGGTGTTTTATTGCGCTGATGGGGCACACAAGCGTCCTTCAGACGGACCGACCCCTGAGCTTCACCGCGGGCATGCGCGCTGCTAAATAAAGAGTGTCGACGTATGACATTTCCAGCGGGCGTGCGTATGAGCCCCAGCTCCATTTGCTCCATAGTGGATAGTTTTATAAACGAAAACATCTCACACACTCTGGATGAAGATTCTCACCTATGTGTCAGCGTGTTTCAGCCAGCCAACACCTCGTTTCTCAGATCTTGTGAGTGCGTTTGTGAGCGTCGGGGCAATAAAGCAGATGGTGTTCAGCACCGAGCAGAAGATGTGAGCATCTATAAGTGTGTTTAGAAGCTTATGTGTGTGTTTTTGTGTAGATGACAGTGTTAGAAAGTTGGTTCTGTGCTTTTTCAGATGGAGAACCAACTTTGATGGAAATCAAAGAGACTCTAGAAACCCTAGAAACTCACGTTCATATCATTTCACAATGAAATAAAAACTGGATTACTTTTGTTTGTTCTGTGAATTTTTAACATTTTAGATTTGTGCTCTTACAATAGTAATTCTTGACTGAAAAGTGCCACATCAACAGAAAAAACCTCCATCCAGAAAACTAAAGTTCAGGTATGTGAGAGATTTAGTGCCTATGCTCAGAAATGAATGAGAATGAGGTATATGCATACAGGCCGATGAGCTACTTCCGCTTCAATCTCAGCCACTTCTGCTCTCTTTGCACCGAGGTCATTTATCATCAAGTGATAACCATGTGTTTAGTAAGAAAACATTCAAATTTCAGCGAACATAGCACTACGGCTGAACATTGCTTTGCGCCTTTGTCATCATGCATCGAGTAAGTGCAAAAGTATACTCAGCTTTTCTTCCTATTTCTGAATGTGTGATTGATAGTCATTGTAGGGCAGAAGTGCATTTTGAGATTTTAACAGAAAATTATAAAAATTACATACATCTTTAAAAGAAAATGACAAACATTGAGAAGCTATTTTACTCTAAATGCTGGAATATTTCGTGAACATTTTTTATTTCACTGGGACTTTAAGTTCGCATATTTGAAGAGTTTGATTCCAAATGAGATAACTCCGTTTTTAAAAATATGAAAAAATTATGTTTTTTATTATGTTATCATGCTTTTATTGTGTTATTTAGCTGTATTTTTTATTGTTATTTTGGCTTAAATCAAAACAAACCAACTGCTGTTTGATTGATATTAATTTGAATGCACAACAAAAAAAACTTGGTTTTGTCACAGTCATTTGCCAGAAAAACAAGCCTCTGGTTCACGTGCAGCAGCAGGATAACTGAAGCTAGACATCAACGTTAATAGCGCTCTCCATGTGGATATTCTCTTAAACAAACGCATGGATTCACTTCAGAAGACCTTTGTTAAGACCACAGAGTCGCGTCGAGCAGTTCTTTGATGGATGGATGGATGCACTTTTTGGAGCTTCAAAAAATCGTCTCCCATTCTACCGATGGAAGTAAAATGGTTAGGATGCCTTGAGGGCGAGTGAAACATTGGGGAAATTGAGTCCCTATTAGTCTCATCTGCGTCATAGAAATTTCTCCAGAGAAAAAGTCAGAAATGTGTCTGTCATTAGAGTTTTAGAAGAAATGTGAACCATGTGTCAAACTGAGCTCAGATTTCTTTTAATTTCTTCATTTCTCATCAAATGTACCCAAATCCAGATGATTTTTCACTCATTCACACCTCCTGATTCTCTTTTAGGGCTTTGCAATTAATTGTAGTCGTCAACTTTGGCCACAGGATTATATATATTTAAAAATTGTATCTAACCGCATATATAGCGCGGCCCTTTCCCAGTTTATAAGGATAGGTTTTTTTTCAGTTTTCTATGTTGTTCTTAATAAAGGTAACGAGTAATCATGTTAAATAATCGGGATCTCAATATTGGCCAAAATAATCGGGATTATGATTTTTGTCATAATCGAGCAGCCCTACTCTCTTTATTTCTCCTGAGCAATTTTAGGGGAAACATCTGGACTCATTTGATACTTTAAACCTTAAATGAAATCTCAAATTAAAAAATTGAATCTTAAATTTAATTTAATTAAATCACAACCGTTCATTCAAAGACCGATAGCATTGACACCATTGGATAATAAAGTAAAGTTCAGTGATTTATTACATTTTAATGTGTTGCTTTAAATTTGAAAGGTTGCTGTTGATGAAGTCACTCATGTGAGATGATGCTGATGGCCGGCGCGCGGTGACTCACGAGCGTGTTTATCGTTCACCTCGCGCTGAGGGCGATTGACATGTCACGCGGGGTTTGGGGCTAAAGCAGAAGAAGGTGAAGTTCATTCAGTGCAGCGTATCCGAGGCACTCGCGTCTTCTCCGGGTTCTTAAAATAAACATCAGTCTCAAATCATCCGTGATCCCGGCGGGATGGAAAAGACCTGCGGGCACGTGATGGATCTGTGACAGATCGCCGCTGGTGCAGTTCAAGAGAGAAATTGTAGTTGATATTCAACGGTTCATAAAGAAACACATGAATGACGTCTTTGTCGTTTATTCAAGCATATTAAAGTCCCCGTGAACCGGAAGTTGCGATCGCTTTTCCTTCCGTATTTTGACGCATTTCCGAATTAAATGGATTTTTTAACTGTCTGTGACATGTGAAGACTTCTTTACTCGATGCTTTGTATGTATAATGTTTGAAATAAAGTATAAAACATAAAATAAATGTGAAAAATAGTGGGCGTGGCTTTCATCTTTCTAAGCGATCTGATGTATAAAATACATTTTGAAATGGAACTGGCAGCAGACTGATAGGGGAGGAGTTAACGGATGCTCCGCCCAAGTCGTCAAACATGCGTCATCTGGGGTGAATAGTTACAGGTCTGAAGTGCATTTCAGATTTTAACTGAAGATTATGAGGGCATACAAAATTAAAAAAGAGAACGAATTAAATACTGTTTACAATAAACTCAGTTATATTTCATGAAAAATTAGGCAATGTCATTTTTAATTTCACCGGGACTTTAATAAAGATTTTGTTTGCGTGTTGTGTACTTAGCTTAACGATTTTGTTTGCGTGTTGTGAAGTGAGCTTTAAGAAGAATGACACGTAATATTTATAATAATAATATCGCAAGCGCCTGTGACATAAAGCTGTCTGTAATTCTTATACATTACTTTTTTTACATTGTATGTAGACACAAATGTATAGTTTAATAAAATGTAAGGCGCTTTGGACAAAAGGCGTCCGCCTAACGCATTAATAATGTAGTGTAATGTACATTTAACACAAAGAGCATTAAACAACATAGATGTGACGTGCTTTATGTGTTCAATATATTTCAGTCCTTTGAATGTGTGACTGTCTTGACATTAAGCAGCTCATGAAGTCGATGGCGCCATTAGATGTTTATTTGTTCAACATGCTACATGTGAATAATGCAGGAGATGTGAAGGGCACACATGCCGCATGATGTCCTGAAGATCACGAGCGATAATGGAGAACATATAACATGAGTTATAACGCAGTTACAGTAAATCAATGACACACATAAACTAGTCACAAATTGGCGTGAGATTGTGTTGGTGTGATTATTATGATTTATTTGTAAACAATGAAGAACAGTAAATGGCCAACTGAAATAAAATCAGATTTATTTGACGTGATGAGCAGCAGACTGATGATATAACTCAGTCAGAGGTCAAAGGTCAGTCGGTGGGCTCAGGTGCTGAGAACAGAACATGTGGAGACAGACGCAGAGCGACAAGCCGTCAGAGAGAAAGAGAGATGAAGGATAGCATGTTTTTTGTTGCTATTAAAACACGCTCCCCCACGGTCACAGAAACACATGAAGATGAGAGAACATCACTAATACAGTCGACAAATACACACAGATTTACTTTCTGAGGGCTAAAATAAGATTAGCATCACATTAACCTTTTACGCTTTCTTTCTGGTGTGTGCAACGTTCAGGGACACATCTGGGTGATATTAAAGCCTTCATGTGGAAATCTGGGTCACGGGATGTGGAAAGTGAGTCAAATGGTTTGGTGATGTGAAGACACTGTGAAAGAATTGTGTCTGTAAATGTTACCCTGGATCACAAAACCAGTCATAAGTAGCACGGGAATATCTGTGGCAATAGCCAAAAAACTTAAGCCTATCGATTTATCTTTTATGCCAAAAATCATTAGGATATTAAGTAATGATCATGTTCCATATAGATATTTTGAACATACACAATTTCAAATATCAAATGAGTAATGTGCTAAGCTAAAGACTTACAAATCATACATAAATTGAAAGCTTATTTATTGACCTTTCAGATGATGTGTAAATCTCAATTTTGAAAAATCGACCCCTTAGGCCGTGTTCACACTTGACGTCTTTTTTGAAGCTGCAAGTGTCTGTGTCACATTAAAATCCTATGGCGTTAACTGTGTTTTCAAAAAAGTCCTTAGTGCTTACCTAAACATCTTTAAAGGTTGAAAAAAGTTCAACTTTTCTGGAAAAAAACGCCCTACGTCAAGCACCTTTTGCACAGCTAACCAATTGACAGACTGCTGTCGTTTCCATAACAAAATGCAAGGATTGTGATTGGTCAAGAATGCTTAAGCTCAAAAAAATGGCAGCCAAAACGCACATTGGAGCATAGTTTTGTACAAAGGTAAATTTGATTTTCACTTTCAATAACTGTTGATTGCTTTTCTAGTGAGAAATTAGTTTTGTAGTTTTTAAATATGTGATTGGTTATAGCAAAGGTGCTCTCTGTTTGTAATTCAAACAGATGCTATCTTGAACATTGCCGGCTGCTATTTGTAATCACAATTGTGCGAGTCATTGTCAACTTATTCTTGTCAAAAAAGAAGTCAAATGTGGACACAGCCTAACACTGGTTTTGTTGTATAGCATCACAAACGGATTATTTGTTTAATCTGGAATCGATTATCAGATTTTTGTTTTGGGAAAAAAATGAAAAGAGAAATTTGTGATTGTAGATGAACGTGGATTTTAGAGGTCAAATAATCTGGATTTGAGTAAATGTGATGAAAAATGTTTGAGTTCACGTTGAGATATATATATTCAATATAATGACTTTTGATTACAGACAAGACAAATCTGTGCTCAGTTTGACACATTGTTGACGTCTCTTCTCAAACTCTAATGACAGACACATTTCTGACTATTTTTCTCACAAGAAACATCTCAAACACAGATGATATTTAAGCAAAAGTTTTCATTCGCTCCCTGTTTCATCTTATTAATGTCTACTGTAGGAGATATAAAAGCAATATTTTTATTTCTTATGGTTTCAAATGCAAAAAACAGAATGTGTTAAAAAGCAAAAGAAAGAGAAAATTGATACGTTTTATCATCAGTAGTTTCATAATCTCCTCTGGGCTTTATTGAACGCTGATCTGATATCGGTCTGACACTTTTTTTATGATCAATAACAGCCTGTTTGTTTGACTGTATTTGATTTAAAAATCTGATTTTGGTTTATTGTCGAGCTCATTTTACAAGAGATTGAAGCCCATAATAAGAGGAGACGGTTGTGACCTTTCCACAGCCAGCGTCTGTGTGACACCATTCATCGCTCTTCTGCAATATGAGGGAGATATAATGGGTTTATCAAAATCAGATGTCTTTGTTTTTGTGTGTGTTTGAGTGGATGAAGAGAGGCAGGACCACAGACACACACAGCTAAAGCAGATTAAAATATAAAGCTGAAGAGAGAAAATCTGCCATCAGAACACAGAGCTGAAGAATGACAGATTGACCCGCAGTTAAAATCCACTCTTTAATCCAAACACTGAATTGAGTTAACCTTCTTTAGACATCACCCGACACTCACTACAGCACTGACGTCTTACAGATATATTTCAAACGTGATCTGTGTTGTGTTTATTGACTTTCAGGGTTGTATTGTAATGGATTGAGATCGAGGAACTCAATCGGGCGCTCTGTCTGGAGTCGAGCAGGACTGGAGATCAGGATCTCTAATGCGTCTTTGAACACATGTGATAGTGATTTAAACCTGTTTCACTCATGCTGTGATATCAGGAGTTTACAGGAGACACATCGCATGTCAAATCATGACATTCTTCATGCAAATATATCAATGCTTTTGTCTTCTCTTTCTGGAAAGGCAACAGTTGTACAGTGTGTGTGCGTGAATGCGTCTGATTGTTTGTCTGTGTTTTATCAACATATGTGTGTGTCTGTTTGTTCATGTGTGTCTGTCTGTTTTACTATCAATGTGTGTTTTTGTTTGTCAGTGTATGTCAGTCTTTCTATCAGTGTGTGTGTGTCTGTGTCTGTTTGTGTGTGCTTGTCTATCCGTTTGTTTGTCTGTCTGTCTATGTGTCTTCCTATCAGTGTGTGTGTGTGTGTGTGTATGTCTGTTTGTGTGTGTGTGTGTGTGTGTATCTGTTTGTTTGTCTGTGTGTCTTTCTTTCTATAAATGTGTGTGTGTTTCTGTCTGTTTATGTGTGTCTGTCTCTCTATCTTCTATCTATGAGTGTGTGTGTGTGTGTCTGTTTGTATGTGCACGTCTGTCTGTTTGTTTGTCTGTCTCTCTGTCTTTCTATAAATGTGTGTATTAGCGTGTGTGTGTCTATCTGTCTTTCAATGAGTGTGTGTTTGTTTGTGTTTGTGTGTATGTGCATTTATGTGTCTATCTGTTCATGTGTCTCTGTCTATCTGTCTTTCTATCAGTGTGTGTGTGTGCGTGCG
>CM056467.1:706586-850742 GCA_029783895.1 Triplophysa bombifrons | reverse complement strand
TCCATCACTTTCTCTGGGAGTACTCTCGATGTAATGTGATGTGCAGAACAAGTCACTTTTCACATTACAGCTCTTTGGCTGTACCTGAGGTTTTGGAAGTTATAATATATTTTTAGCAATTTAACAATCACCCAGAACATCATAGCTTTACATTTTTTCCAAGTTTCAAGATTTTTTGTCATATGCACAAGATGTGTGAACCATGAATCCTTAAATATATAAAGAGTAAAGTAACATTAGATTTAGTCAATCACATAGGTCACATTATTTATGTATGTGTAGTACTTTAAAGAGGTCACATGACACGGCTAAAAGGAATATTATTGTTTGCTTTAGATGTAATGTAATATGTAAACACGATTTAATGTTCAAAAACGCTGTATTTTCCGCATACTGTGCATGTTTGTATCTCCTCTTTGCTCCGCCTCTCTGAAACACGCTGATTTATCACAAAGCTCATGGCTCTGAAAGTGAGGTGTGCTGTGATTGGCCAGTTCACCAGTGTGTAGTGATTGGTGGATAATACAGCAAGCGTGTGAAGGAAATGTTACACCTCTTACCATATTTGGAACACCAGGTTCCTTTTCAATTGTACTGACAGGTACACCACGTTACTTGAGTATAGATTTGGGGGTCTTACTGTGTGTTAAGCGCGAGTGATTTACATGTTTCTTAGTCAATGCAAAGGCGCGATAGGACATCCTGCGGTGCGAATGAGTGTTTCGCAGCGTTTGACGCGTGTGATTCGCGCCAATCGCGCAAATTGAAAAATCTGAACTTTGCCGAAAATTTACCCTGCGTTGACCAATCAGGTGCTTGCTCTAGTAGTGACGTGATTACGTAGCGAGCGGACGCAGAAATCCGAAACAACAATGGATGACAAAATGTATGATACATCTTCCTTTTATAGAAACAGGAATGAAAATGATCTTGCTTGGAAGAACGTGAGTGTGGAAGTCGGACAATCTGGTAAATATAAAAAATTGTTCTTTACTCAGTTTGAGCTATATTTATATATATATACGAGACTGGAGTCACCTGGCTGAAGCCCTTCCCATTACGCGAATTTGCGTCTGTTTTGAAGTGAATTTCACGCACGCATGAAGCGAGGACACTCAAAATGTTTAAGCGTCCAACTATGCGCGAATAGCACGATTTATTCGCATAAGTCGGGTCTGGTGGGAACGCTCTATGAGTCAAATCAGACCACCAATTAACTTAGATTTGTGGGGGTGTGGTTACACGAGGCATTTCAGGCAGGTCTGAGTGAGCATTCACTTTTACATAGAATTCTTCTTTTGTTTCCACATTTTTGCAATTTTACGTGTCTAAGACATGCATGGCCAAATTATAACACACCAAAGACACGCCATATGAGCCCTTTAAAGGCCTGTCATGTGATGTCTTCATATAATCTTTGAGTTCACATTGAGATCTTCAATAATATTGACTTTTGATCACAGACTTGACAAACCTGAGCTCAGTCTGTGAAGTAAGCATGAACGTGTAGTTTGATGGATGAAGACTCTTGTCTTTCTTTAGTCTGAGGATGAGGAGAGTCTGACATCAGACTGTCAGTCAATAAACTGTCATCATTTATTCAGTTACTTCCTCAGAAATCTGCCCACGCCACCAACTGCCAGCACGAGAGCAATCTTTAACATTCCAAACCTAATGAAACCAAATACTTTCGCTCTCTGAAGACTCTCTGAATCAAACCCCACTTAATCTTTTCTGGTTCTATTGATAAATATGGAGGTTCACAGATGTGAAGTAAATCCAGTGGCCATAAAAAGGCATTTGAACACTTAAAGTCCCTGTAAAGCTGAAGTTACTATCGTTTTTACTTATTTGTTTTGAGGCATTTCCAAGTGAAATGGAATTTTGAATGAGAAAATAGTGGGCGTGGCGTTCGTCTTTCTCTGCGATTTGATTGGATGTATAAAAACTGCCGTTGCGTTTTGAAATGGACCTGGCAGCAGACTGACAGTTGAAGGGGAGGAGTTAACAGATGCTCCGCCCAAGCCGTCTAACATACGTCATCTAAAGCCTGTGTTATACTTTTTTATTTTACGCCAGTATACTGCTTACGGATAATACTCGTACACATGGGTTTTGATGCATGCGCATAACGATATATTGCAATACCGCTCCAGGCCTACAGGGGTCCGGTTTTCTTCTACTACCTTGAGTTGATGCTCCCAGGACACGGTTGCCACCTAGTGGTTAAACTACTAACTGCAAGAAATGGATTGCGCAACAAGGTGACAAAATTCCGGCGTACTATTCTGACGAAGAAATTTACGTCAGGCACACTGTTTGCTGTACCACGCATATTTATCACTGACAAAAATAGTGTAAAACAAATACTGACTATATCATCGTACTTATAGGTAAAGTCAAAGTCTCGCACCATGTCTCGCACTTCTGAAAGGGCCTTTTGCCAAGGGATTCAGGTGTACACCGCTCTTCGCAAAGGGCCCCTTCAGGACGGTAGCTCTCCAGGAGCAATGTCGGACAGCCCTGATCGACAGATTAGATAATTCACTGGAACTCTTCACTTTTTTCCGTAACTCTTCAAATCATGAAAATGTCAACAACATAATGAGAGAATCAATTATACAGTAGAGGTGAAAGTGTCTAGAAGTGTTGAGTGTTTATGTCTGAAGTGTTGAAAGCATCTAATCTCATATCACCAGGGGCCGGTTGTTCAAAAGCAACCTGATTGAGATTCAGCTGTAGGGTTGGATCAAATCTTAAAACTGTGTTATGGCTCCTGTATGACATGTCGCTTGTTGCTCCCCAAATCTTAGTAAGTTGCTTTGGATAAAAGCATCTGCTAAATGACTAATTTTAAATGTAATGTAAATGTAAAAATGGGTTGCTCAAAAGCAAAACATGGATCGTGAATTGGGATTAGATCACAAAATCCAACCTATGTATTGGTCTGGATCAAATTGTCCTTTTGTGGTGTTCAAAACGTTTTAGTGAGATTGGGATGTGTTTGAGCCAAAAAAGCAGGATTATACTGATCCCACCAGAAGGATGGATTTCAGGATCAAAACTATTACAAAACTAGTCAAAAATACAACGATTAGATCATGCAATATACACACAGATATGCTTATATTTTTTGGTGCCATATATTAGTGTAAAGTGTTTTTCACCTTTTTTAAACTACATTGGCACAAGAACCAGTGATCAACCGGTCAAACAAAGCTCTTTGCTGGCGAACGCTCAGGTGAACACAACGCAAAACTTTTTTGAGTGAAAAAGAGCCTATAATGGCCTCCATAGAGCGCTAGATTTAGTCATCTGAAAAAAATGTGTATTTGGATCAGGGTTATCCTATCCAGTTTTGCTTTGAAAAACCAGGACAAAAGTAAAATGGAAGACCTGATCCCACACAGCCCAAAAAATTGATTGCCAAACCATGATCATTCAGTAATCCTTTCAATTCTGCTTATCGATTTAGATTCCTATTGATTTACAGTTTCCATTCCAAATTTGAATTAAAACATTTAGATATCAACCTATATGGTCATTTCGCCTGTCTATTGACTTGTTTGCAAAAAATATATATTTTTATGAGCACGGTTTTGTGTATATATAGACATAGAACCATGTTTTTTCTGATTTATTTCTGATTTTAAGCAATAAAGAATTCAGGAAATTAAAAAAATAAGTATTTTAAAACTAGTAGCTATTTTTGTCATGATCATACATTTTTATTTGAATGATCTTAGATCATTCATAAAATCAATGTTGATCTCATAAGACTATAATAAAGTATTTCAAGAGTGGTTTGATTTGGATGTTTATGGCATGCATTTCCCTCATAAATATTTTTACATTTTCCTTACTCTTAACTCTTTATGCCCCAGACTTTGGATATCGTTCTCCTTTACCTACAGATATGTACTGTAGATGTACATTATTGTAACAATTAGTTTCGCTGTAAATTTTGTTTAATGATGCAGTTGTTTGCAGGTCATAATCTATAGCGTTACCAATATGTATCACCATAGCCAAACTACATCATGGTTAAACAGTAGTAAGTATAATAAATCTTTGGTTTATTTGCAGTTCCTGTGATTTTTTATCAGACCACTTGGGACGAAATAACCCCCCCAAAAGTAAAGATGAAATGTATATTAAAAACAAGCTTGATGTCGTCAAGATATGATCTTTGTGATTGCATTGAAATAAGATTTAAATATTTTTTTCTTGAAGGAAAAAATTATTATCAGTTTGTTTCAGCATTTACAATAAATAAAATATATATTAGGGACATACATGTAACAGAAATCAATAAAATCCTGTATACTGTTTACTTGTTTGTGAGTAGATGTTAAAGGTTTACTTTGTACTTCTCAGTTACAAGTACAAATGTACACAAAAAGTACACAGTCTTGTCTTACATGTTGTTGTTTGTGTCGAGTACAGTATGTGCTCAGAGAATGACACCGCAAACATGTGACACACACACACAAACACACTTCAGGTGTGTGTTAGATTTGTCTTTACAGCATCTCTCGACCGTTTCCCTCTGGCTGAGATGATATTGGCTTTGTCATTCAAAAGAAATCACTCCTCCGTTTCCCTAGAAACAAAAAGCCGGAGTGAAAACACAGATGTCACTGTCCTGACCATCATGCAGCTTCACGTGTGTGACGTCTGGGAGAAAAACTTGAGCGTGTGATACTTGAACACGATCCCTAAAACACAGATGCTGTTTTATTTTACTGATATTACTGTATTTAATAATCAATGTTCCTAACGGTCAATAGTGTAAATAATGTTAGATGAGGTGACCAATCATTTACAAATGATGCGAGGAGACTGAAAAGCATCTTTGGTTACACTGCAAATTTATCACGGAAATTATTCACAGAAATGTATTGGTTGTAAAATGTATATTATTCATAGATTCTCATAATAATATGAATTCACAGGATATAAATGTATTTCTTTTCATATTATTTGTTACATTATGTTAATTCTTTAGATGATATTGTTCTCAATTTTATTAATAAATATTATTTTGTATTCTTCTATCGTGTAGTTGTATTTCATACTGAAGGGTGGAGAACATGCAACGCATTTCACTATTAAGTGAACTTCTGCCCTCTAGAGGCTATTTATTGAAAAACCTTAAAACCTGGGTAGGATTTAAGCCTTTTTAATGAACATTAAAAGATTTTCTTTAGACTTTTTAAAGATTTTTGTCAGATATCATAACACAGTGACCGCATTACATTTTACGAGGTTTAAAAGTAAAAAATGGAAAAGATAGAACATTTATTTTCGAGATGTATCCATTAATAAAAGGAATAAATACAGTATGTAGATTTTGGTATTCCAGGTAAAACCCTTCTTTTAAGTATGCTTGTATTTTAAAGTATGTTTTTAGTATGTAATTCCAAAATGAAACATCATAAAATGAAATTAAATGTTTTTGTCTGTTTGTTCTGGTCAAAACTATTGTTTTGTTTCCCTCAGGCGATGTCAGATTCAAGCTGTCCGTCAAACTCTTATATTGACCCACTGCCATCATAAATCATGGATTTGGGAAACGTCACCATCACTGGGAACGTGTCGGACATCCACCTGGTCACACACAGTCTGTGGGAGGTGGTCACCATAGCGACCGTCTCCGCCATCGTCAGCTTCATCACGATTGTCGGGAATGTTCTGGTGATGTTGTCTTTTAAGGTGAACAGCCAGCTGAAGACGGTCAACAACTACTATCTGTTGAGCCTGGCCTTCGCCGACCTCATCATCGGCCTTTTCTCCATGAACTTGTACACCTCTTACATTCTAATGGGTTACTGGTCTCTGGGCAATTTGGCATGTGATTTGTGGTTGGCGCTGGATTACGTGGCCAGCAACGCCTCCGTGATGAACCTACTGGTCATCAGTTTCGATCGATACTTCTCCATCACCAGACCTTTGACGTACCGAGCCAAACGGACGCCGAGGCGAGCTGGCGTCATGATCGGCCTCGCCTGGCTGGTGTCGTTCATTCTTTGGGCTCCTCCGATCCTGTGCTGGCAGTATTTGGTTGGTAAGAGAACGGTACCTGAGAGACAGTGTCAGATCCAGTTCTTCTCTGAACCCGTCATCACTTTCGGAACGGCCATAGCGGCTTTTTACATTCCCGTTTCCGTCATGACGATCTTATACTGCCGGATATACAAAGAAACTGAGAGGCGCACAAAAGACCTGGCCGAGCTACAGGGGGTCAACTCCTCGACAAACTCCAGCAGCACCGCCCAGCCTCGAAAAACCATCCGGTCCTGTTTCAAGTGCAAACATCTGAAGGACGCTTCACGGCGGAATCAGACGTCTTGGTCCTCCTCGCATCACGCCGATGCGCCCGAGTGGCCCAAAACCCACCAACTCGCCAACTTCAACAGCTACGGCTCTTCTGAAGATGACGAGCGCTCTGTGTCTCCCGCCGTCGTCCAGACGCCCTACAGACATCAGCATAGCGAAGCGGCGGCATCCAATGGCAACTGCGAGGAAGATGCCGTCTTCCCATCCTCCCTCAAAGAAAGTCCAAGGAACAAGAAATGTGTTTCTTACAAGTTCAAGCCGGTTTCAAAAGACGAAGGATTGCAGCAGAACGCCGACGGTGAAAGGAAGGCCGCGACCTCTTCGTTCTCATCCGCCGAGTCCGTGAATGCGCCTTCCTCTTCGTCTTCATCCAAACCCGCGGACGGCACGTTGAAAAGCCAGATGACCAAGAGGAAGAGGATGGTGCTGATCAAAGAGAGGAAGGCCGCTCAGACTCTCAGCGCCATTTTGCTGGCGTTCATACTGACTTGGACGCCCTACAACATCATGGTGCTCATCTCCACCTTCTGCTCGGACTGCATCCCGCTGGCGCTCTGGCATCTGGGCTACTGGCTGTGTTACGTCAACAGCACGGTGAACCCCATGTGCTACGCGCTGTGCAACAAAACCTTTCAGAAGACCTTCCGCATGCTTCTGTTGTGCCAGTGGAGGAAGAAGAGGGTGGAGGAGAAACTCTACTGGTGCGGACAAAACCCTGCGGTCGGCAGCAAGTTAACCGGAGCGACATGAACGTTCACAGAAGAACGGGAAAGCTTTGATAGAAAGCCCATTTCTTTTATTAGTTATTCACCCTCATGTCAAACCTGTGCGAGTTTATTTCTTCTGGAGAACACACAAGAAGATATTTTGAAGAATGTCAATAACCAAACAACACTGGAACCCATTGATTTCCATGAACACAAAACCACAGGCATTTCTCGAAATATCTTCTTTCGTGCTCCACTGAAGAAAGTCTCACATTCAGATTTACAACCAACCAAGAGTGAAGAAATAATAACGGAATCATGTGAAACGTTCTTTTGGTTGAGTTTAATGTCTACAGAAAAAACGGGTTGCGCGGTTGTTCTGGTGCAACGTCATGTAATCAACAAGGTGCGTGGAATGATGAAAGCACACTTTACAGATAATACCAGTAACACTCGTGATAACAAGGGGTCAGAAAAACCCCAAAAAGATGATATTTTTATTTTGCCAATGCATTTCGGCACACAGGTCTTCATCAGGGCTAGAAGGTTACAGGTGTGAACAAATTCCTTTAAAAAACTTGCAAGCATCCAATAAGAAAGTGGATGATGTCCTATACCAATCACAAACTAATCAAACAAACAATCATACATCAACCAATATTCCACACCGAAAAAAATTATTATGTGCCTTGATCAAAATTTACTTATTAGAATTACAGAAAGTTTCTGTTTTTAATAACAACAAAGAAATTAAAATAATTTAAAAATCTTGGAAATAAAATCGACTAATTTTGGTCGTTAAGATTTTAATTATTTAGTTTGAGTAATTTTAATTTAACAAATTATCAAGTAAATCCAACTCAATTTTATTATGTTAAACCCATTTAAATAGGTCAAATTAAATTGACTTATTAAATTGGCAGTTGATCTGTAGTTCCCAGCATGCTTTGCGTCTGACTGCATTACCAGACTAATTTTCCAGATTAACTGTCATTTTAAGTGTTGTTCAGTAAAAAGAAAGATTGGTTCGTGTTTTTTGTGAGATTTAGAAGTTTTGGTATTATTTTTAAGTTTAGGTTTTAGGATGAGTGAGGCAGGATATTAGTGTTATTTCACTCACTAAGCAGTAACTGTGCTAATGCTAGTATTACATCACCAGTCTCTCCACACAAGTCCATATTTTGTAAAAAGTAGTATACAGTATTTCATTATAAAATTAAGTGAACCGTGAAGTTAGACGCATGTTTTTGTTCAACGCAAACGTTTACGTTTACGTTAAGTAATATTTTTTTACTAAATTTATTTAATAGGTATCATTTACTTTATTCTGGTTAGTAAATTGTACTTGAATTATAGCAGCACACTTTACTTATGTATTCGTGCAAATTGTTAAGAGGATCTTATTAAGTAAATTCTAAAATGTATCTTTTTCAGTGCATATACAATTAGAACGTATAAATAGAAGAAGAGGGAAAAAATAAATATATCAACACAATTTAATTGTTAGTAAATCACGTAGAATCACAAATATACAAGATGTTAAGGCATTTTTATCAGAGCAACATAAATATCTGAAATCAACTAAAGCATAGTCCTGAGTTAAGCTAAACCGTGTCTTTGAAACCAGGCCATTCAATTTTCATGATTTCTTTTTTTTTTAGTTTGTGATTGGTATATGACGTCATCTGTTTTCTTATTGGTCATTTGTAAGTTTGAACGTTCTGATTGGTGCTTGAAGGTTTGAAGTTTGCTTCTGTTTCTATTTCATTCACACTCGTGACCTTTTAGCCCTGATGAAGGCCCGTATGCCGAAACGCATTAGCAAAACAGCCATAATCTTTTTCAACCTGATTTATTCTGAGCCCATATTATCACAAGTGTTGCAGAACAAACATGAAATAATTTTTCGGGATGTGTTTATTTGTGTTTTAAGGGCTATTTGTCGTGTTTGCAGTATCAGTCGTATCACTCCAAATGCCTTCATGTGCCATTACTGATCTTTTAAACTTCAAACGGAAACTTCACAGAACACAATAGAAAATGGCTTTGTTGTTACAACTGTTACAATAATCAAAAAGTAAGTGTCACGTCGATGTTTAAAGGCTCAGGTGCATCTTATATTGTCATGTTGATGTGTTGCTGGTGTGTGTCTCATACACTTTTAAATGTTAAGGTTCCTAAAATATTCTCTTTGTTGGGCTGAATGGTTCCAATACAGTATCTTGAACATCCACTAAGCTTTCTCTATAGTTGAAAAAGGTTCAACCGACCATAAAAATGTAAGAAAGCTTTCTTTTAAGAACCTTATTGGATAGCTCTTTGAGAAACAAACAATTGATCTTCTATGGCATTACTGCAAAGAACATGTTTAAGCATCTTTATGTTAGATGTGTACAATATGTGAACCTCTGCATTTCAGAAAACAAACAGTTTATAATTAAATATGACTTTTGTCTCTAGGTGCTTGAAAAAACGATGTTCATTGTAAATATACAGTACAGTAAACGTTGAAAAACATTTGCAAGTTCACTATAAGTTGTGTGAACTTTCTTTTATAAATCAGCCAATTAATAATAATTTAATAAATACACCACAATTTATAATAAATAATACAATTAATTCTGAAATTTAAATGTCTGTTGAATCAAATATTTCATCTGAATAATTGATCATAATAATGTGTTTAATTCATCCCTATGTTAACATTTCACGAACGTTTTGAAATTAAAGGGACAGTTCACCAAAAATGTATGTTCTTTCAACAATTATTCACCCTCATGTCGTTTCTTTCAAAAGAAGATATTTTGAAGAATGTGATAACCAAACAACATCGGACCCCATTGACTTCCATTATATGAACACAAAACCATTGAGACATTTCTCAAAATATCTTTCCGAGTAAAAAAAAATGTTTTTTTGGGGGGGGGGTTGGGAACTAACCATTTAAGCTATTGAGATCACAGTTCATCTTTCTTGCAGTCTCTGCCATAAACCAGCTTCACATGATCCGAGGGTTTCACCATCATCCAGGCGTATTTACACAGATGTTCTTTATTACAGTCCTTCTGCCAGTAGATGACGTTCCTGCGATTCAGATTGGCACCGGCGCATGCGTCGTACCACCACCCGCCGCCCGGAACGCCCTGGAACTCCAGCTTGGCACAGTTCTGGAAGTAGTTGTCGTTATCTCTGTCTTTGGTGGTGAACCTCTGGTTGTCATGGAGATAGTTCTCCGTATCCACGGTGAGAGCATCCACCACCGTGCCTCGAAAGAGACCCAGACGCAGACGATACTGAGCATCCTCGTTCTCCACCAGCACCGGGTCGTACTCGCCCGTCTTGGTGACGCCGTCTTTATCGACCAGTTTGATGCCGAGTTTGTATCTCGCCGGGCCGCTGGTGAGCTGGTGCAGGTAGCCGTTACCCAGCCAGTGGTTGCCCGTGAGGGATCCGAAGCCACGCTTGTATTCATCCCAGGTGCGATCAAAGTCCACGCTGCTGTTGACCGTGATGTGCTGCACGACCGTCCAGCCGCCCTCGTGCATGGCGCAGTAGACGGCGATGGGCGCATCTGCTGGTTTGATGAGATATAAACCATCCTGTGCATGCCCGCCGGACTCCTGCCACAGCTCGTAGCAATCTGTGGGAATCTCTGCGTGAGAAGAAACAAGCCGTTACTTTTACTTTTCTTTTTCAATGACTTCATCTCAACTTCCCGGTTTACAGACCGGTTAACCAAAACAGGCTTTTTAGATCATGACATCTTTACACGGGTTCAGCAAACAGTTTACTATTGCACAAGCTATCTCTAGCGAATGTTAAACCGATATTATCGTTCCTCATTATCAGAGGTGAACACACCCTGGGTTGTCTTTGACCTATGACCTTTGCCAGTTCTTTATCATGTCCTTTGCATGAATACAAGTCAATGATTCTCAAAAGAGTTGAACAATACTTCATGTTCATTTCATACCTGAGTATTTTTGTATACTTCATGTATTCCTGTAATACTGTATCTATGTACAAGTAGGTTATTAGTGTACTGTTTCACGGAATCAAATTGGCACACTTTTTAGTACACTTTAAGTGTGACAGCAGTAAACTTGGAGTGCAAAACAAGTTTCCTATTTTTGTACTTTGCACACTTTTTTGTATTCTCAGTAAACCAGTTCTGCACTTAACATATTACGTTCCTGTTTAGGTAATTTGAAATACACTTTGAAGTACACTTAAGTGTGCTGTAAGCTTTTTTACAGAACTACATAAAAAGTAGTTTGTCATTTGTTTTCAGTTTGAAAGAGACCGATTTGAAAACCGATTTTCTACATTTGTGAATGACGTTCGATAGTTTCAATGTAACATGAATATTATTGAATTTAGACGTGAAATCATATGTCTTTGTATATCCAAACGAGAGTAGGATTTGAAGGATCTGTAATGTGATGTCATTCCAAGCAAGCAACAAGGCAAAACGGATGCCAAAACTCACTTTGAAACTTCTGGATCTTGAGTATAACGCATGCCGGCGAGTTTGTGTTCCAAGTAACAGGTAAAGTATGTGAAACAGGATTAATGCCACAACAAACCTTTATGTCCGAGATTCAGTATGAATTTGTGTTCCTCCGGAGCGAGCATGTGGATGTTTTCCACAGATGGTTCGGTTCGAACATGTTCCAGCAGAACCAGACAAACCCACAACACCAGCATGATGGTTTAGGATCTCTGTAGCACAGGATAAAATTAAAAATGAATACAAAATAAACACTGACGCGAATTAAAACCACAAAGACTTACCGTTCACATCGAAACAAAATCTGAATGACTGGCTCTAAAAGAGAACTACCAGCTCATATCCCAGAATCCAGTGGGGCACTATCAGCGTCGGACTTCAGCCCCTTCACATCAAGGGTTAAAGTCTTTGATCGGAATACTAGATGAGTTTTTGTGCTGGATTATTTTATCTGATCCATTTCAGCCTTTGACTCTTGTGTTGTAACGCCCCCCACACACACAACAGCGGCTATATTTAGATTCAGTCTCTCCTTCATAAATGTGGCACGAGCTCATTTGACTAAAGCACAACAGGAACCATCACGATACAAAAAGAAGACACATGGAAAGACTTCAAACTTTTATTAAGCTTCTCATCAAATAACTTTATCGTGTATTAAATACTTCAACTGAACTTTCATGACATTTTTATCCACAGGGTGAGCCAACTTGAATAACATTATAAATAATGAGAATACAGAAGATTTGCATATGCAAATTACAGTCTGGGCCTAACAGGCTTGCTTTATTGAAATATTAATACGGACTCATAATATGTTCTGCCTTTCTGCATTCACTGGCACAATAGAATTGGTTTCTGTAAGTGTTTTCATCAGTTTCTGGTTTCCATCTCAGATGAAACGAGGTCCACATCGGCCATGACATCAGCCTGGTGTGTCTCTTGTAATTACCTCCTTTTCGGACCTCCGCCCTTCAGGACCCGAGTTCCACCTCCAGGCTTCTTTTGACTTTTGGGTGGTGAAAAGAATTTGGTCATGAGCTCGGAAACATCTGGAAGCTCGGGATTTGGGTTCAGCATGTTCATAGATTGCTCCATTTCCTTTAAATAAAACAAGATATTTAAGGAAACATATTTTATTATAACACAGACCCCTGTAAAAATTTTACTTTTAGGAATGAATACCCGTCGCATCTCCGGGTCACTCGGGTTGATGACTTTGGGAAGGAGAACAATTACGAGAAGGGGTAGAACCATCATATACACCTGATAGAAACACAAGAGTCCGTTTTACATCAATGCTTGAATTCTTAAAAGAGTTTGATACATATATATATATATATTTTAAAGAGGCCTACCATTGGATTCATGAAGAAATCAGACCAGCCCCAAGTTTCTCGTTGTATAAAATAGGAGTGAGGTCCAGCGTATCTCATCTGAAGAGGATACGGCAGCTGGATGACTTCTGAGGTCTTGATGTAGTTCAGCACACGAGCCCTAGAAACAAGAAACCATCAAATATTAATAGACCTCTCTTTGAAAACAGACACAATGGTTGATTTTAAAATGTTTTTTAGTAAACGTTGAAAGTAACGTACAAAAATCAAAAAATGCTTTGTAGGTTGTTGGGTGAAAACTAATGTGAGCACCTAATTTTGCCTGCGCTGGTGATGTCAACTCTCACAGGTTGAAATCTGTATGTCGGAGATGAGATGTCCAGCACATATGATCCAGAAGGCACATCACTGACACTAAACCCTCCATCAGACCTGCAGAACCCATGCCAGAAACAGTGAAGTAATGTAGTGGTCCCACAGTATAACTCCACCCAAACACACTGCTGTGATACCTCCAATCATTGTAATTCTGTCTCGTGCACGTTTATTTATAGACCTGAGAAATCCCACGTGTTTGTCTCCATCGAGCAGAACCCGAGCAGATGAGATCCAGTCGTGAGTTCTGACCCCAGGAACCACAGCTCGACCCAACACCTGAAACCTGACGTCCTCTGCTCTTACGTCATCGTTATCACCTTCGAGCGTTACGTCATTTGTCAGCTCGAGAGAGATCGTCACGTGAAACCCTAACAACACAACCCATACACGCAAACAATGATTCATATGCATGTTCGGAGGAGGATTAATGTCATGTAGATTGTTAATCAGTAACTTAAACGCGATAGTTAGACAAATAAAAGCACAGATATCGGCGGCGAGTTAGTCCCGCGTGCTGTCAAAGTTTGACAGTCAGACGCACGTCGATGACATCACAGGACAAGTGCGCTTCGTTTGACTTTTCTCTGTTCACATTAAATAATTTGCGAATTATACTTCTGCTATTTAAAGTTGTACAAATAGAAATCTATAAAAACTGTTAATCTGTACACAAAACGTTTTCCCCCAAAAATAAGTTAATAACTCAAAGGTTTTGTGTGTTTGTAATTGTATCGTTTATTTGTTAATTTATTAATGTTCCTTGCTCCTCTGGGTATAAAAGATATGCTTGACGTTATTTCCCCACTCTCATACAAATTAATACATTTATGTAAACTCAAGGCGGCACTGCGCAGACCGATCGGAGTAAGTATCGCGAGAGTGGTTCATCAACAGATGGAGTGGTTTACTCTCGCGGTACTTTGATGTCACACTCTGATCGGTCCGGGCAGCGTCGCGTGAAACAAGTGAGTCTGCGCAAACTTGGGGCACTACTGTCACGTGATCGGCAAATCACGTGAGTTCAGGGGATCATGTGACAGTCCGGAAGAAGCAATACACCTTAGTGTTTTACACCTATCGACAATAAACCCGCAGGTTTGTTAAGCAGTCGCTTCTTTTAAAGAGTCGCGTAGTTAAATGCTCGTGTAACGTTAGACGCACTTTGACTTTTCTTCACTGTTTTAGCAGATATATTTCCTCAGAATGAAAATAACGCAGACAACGCAACACACTTCAACCGATGTGACTCAAGTAAAGAGAAATCTAAAGAACTTCATTTGTGTGCTACCACAAATAAAGAATGACCCATGATGCTCCTGGGTGTTGTTTATGCTGTGACAGCAAACAATGTTTTGTGTTTATCATGTGACAGACAAAGAAAGCATCAGCAGACATCACGAGACTGACCTGATTCATCACACAGAAGGTTTTGAGAGACATGGCGCGTGCACTCGTGTGTGTGTGTGCTGTGATCTGCGCTGCTGCTGCTGCTTCTGTGCCGCCGATAGGAACTCAACCTGAGCAGGTGCACATCTCATATCCAGGTGAGATCTGACAGCCGTCACTTGGGCATATTTGCAGGTTTTATGTCGAAAGTGGAGTTATTTTGTGTTGTTTGTTGTGCCATTTCTTGGATCCAGCGTTGAAACAAGTGACGATATCATGTTTTGCTGTTATTTAAAGGGATACCTTTACCCAAAAATGTTAATTTTGTCATGATTTACTCACCTTCGTGTCGTTCAAAATCGGTATAAATTAAATAAATAATAAAAGATATTTGGAAGAAGACTTACAAACAGATCTTGACTCCCGTAGTGGGAACAATTACTTCATCATTTTGAAGAATGTAGGACTGCAAACAGTTCTGGGGCACTTTTGACTACCATTGTATTTTTTTCTACTATGGGAGTCAGTGGTGGCAAAATCTGTCTGGTTATACGCATTCTTCCAAATATCTTTCTCTGTGTTTATCAGAACAAATATATTTATGCAGATTTGGAGCAACTCGAAGGTGAGGAAATGATGACAGAATTTTCATTTTTGTGGGAATAATCACTTTAAATCTGTCATGTTTAAAGACATGTTTGTTATAATACATATTTCTTTCTGTTAATCTTATATTCTGTGTTGCCTAACAGTTGACCTTTCAGAAATAGCTTTTGCAGAATTTTGTTGGAATCTGTCATTTGCAAACATGTATAGTCATGTGCAATCCAAACCTGTATCGTCTATATCACAAGAGCAGTTCCAGTACAAATTCGATCCTGAAATCAACAGATTAATAATTGTACATCTCAAATTTTTTAATTAAATTAAATTATATTAGCAAGTAATGCATTCGGATGAGAACTATGTTTAGAGCGATGTGTGCAGTATCATTTAATTGCAACAGGAAGACTATTAATATCACAAAATCTCCAGTAGTGTTGTTTTAAGGCACACAATTTGACTTTTAAAGATATTATTTTTAAATAATTCTCCTAATGTAAACTGTAATTCGTTTTTTTGTCTTTGAATTTCAAGACCAAATATGTCCTTCTGTTTTCCAGGATGGATTTACACATTACAGAGCAATAAAACGTGTTACTGTGTTTTTTGGGGGGGTCAGGTGTTAAGAACTCTATGGTTGTCACATGGTCGACCTCCAATCAGACGGAGAGTGTTGTAGAATACAGTCTGTGGGGTGATGCACTCTTCAGGATGAAGGCAAAGGGAAACTACACCGTCTTTACTGATGGAGGGACAGAAAACAGGACATCCTACATTCACCGGGTCACTCTGACTGACCTGAGACCGGGGTCAGCTTATGGTAATCTGCAAACTTACTCGCCGTTTTTTTATGGGTTTTATTTAAAGACACAGTGTGTAACTATGTGTGTGTTTCAGTGTATCACTGTGGCAGTGACGACGGCTGGAGTGACGTCTTCTATCTCACATCTCTGAACGAAAGCTTGAGTTTCAGCCCCAGATTCGCTCTGTACGGTGACATGGGCAATGAAAACCCTCAGTCTTTGAGTCGACTGCAGAAGGAAACTCAGATCGGGATGTACGATGCTGTTCTGCACATCGGTGAGAAACAAAACGCCTGTTTCGAAATCAAACACTTGTGTGACACTTTCACTTCATAGTTAGTTTTTCTTTTATATGTTGTGTTTTTTTGTCACAGGGGACTTTGCCTATGACATGCATGAGGTAAGATCTACACCATCAACAAACTCACGTTCATAAATCAGTCACATCCCAGTACAACCAGTTCTTTCATTCTATCCAAAATGACTTGCTGTGCATTTAACGTGTTACAGTGTACATTTGATCACACGTTTCATGTAAGCAAACCCGTGACCCGTGCGTGTGTTGTCAGGACAATGGCAGGATCGGTGATGAGTTCATGAAGCAGATCGAATCCATCGCAGCATACGTGCCCTACATGACATGCCCGGGTAACCACGAGTGGGCTTAGTAAGTGTGTTCTGATGTGTTCATGCTTTATATACACTATGAGCATCATTCCTCTGTAGATTTTATCTAAATCATACAGTTGAAAGAAAAAGTATGTGAACCCTTTGGGCTTACTTGGATTTCTTCATAAATTGGTCATAAAATGTGTTCTGATCTTCATCTAAGTCACAACAATAGAGAAACACAGTCTGCTTAAACTAATACCGCACAAACATTATCGGTAAGCGACTTTCTTCAAAATATATTATATATTATAGATATTTTGAAAAATGTTGGCAACTGAACAGCACAGCCCCCCATTCACTTCTATTATAAGTTGTAACCAATGTACAGTTGTGTTCAAAATTATTCAACCCCCACTGAAATTGATTGTTTTGGTCGGTTTGACATTGATTATGATCATTCAGTCATCCTGCTTACAATTAAATCAAAGAGGCACGTGTAGGTCAGACAAATATAACATAACATTTATAATGAAATAACCACAAATGTCTTTTCTGAGCTCACATCATTATCAGTTTTATTCAACCCCCAAGTGACATTCAATCTTAGTACTTAGTACAACATCCTTTTACAGTTATAACAGCTTTTAAACGTGAAGCATAGCTTGACACAAGTGTCTTGCAGCGATCTACGAGTATCTTCGCCCATTCATCATGGGCAAAAGCCTCCAGTTCAGTCACATTCTTAGGCTTGCGCACTGCAACTGCTTTCTTTAAGTCCCACCAGAGGTTCTCAATCGGATTTAAGTCTGGTGACTGCGATGGCCACTTCAAAATGTTCCAGCCTTTAATCTGCAACCATGCTCTAGTGGACTTGGAGGTATGCTTGGGATCATTGTCCTGTTGAAAGGTCCAACGTCTTCCAAGCCTCAGGTTTGTGACGGACTGCATCACATTGTCATCCAATATCTCCTGGTACTGAAGAGGATTCATGGTACCTTGCACACGCTGAAGCTTCCCAGTACCTGCAGAAGCAAAACAGCCCCAAAGCATGATTGACCCCCCGCCATGCTTCACAGTAGGCAAGGTGTTCTTTTCTTCATAGGCCTTGTTCTTCCTCCTCCAAACATAGCGTTGATCCATGGGCCCAAACAGTTCTAATTTTGTTTCATCAGTCCACAGAACACTATCCCAAAACTTCTGTGGTTTGTCCACATGACTTTTGGCATATGGCAGTCGACTCTTCTTATTCTTTGGGGACAGCAAGGGGGTGCGCCTGGGAGTTCTGGCATGGAGGCCTTCATTACGCAGGGTGCGCCGTATTGTCTGAGCAGAAACTTCAGTACCCACATCTGACAAATCTTTTCTCAGTTCCTCAGCAGTCACACGGGGACTTTTCTCCACTCTACGCTTCAGGTAGCGCACAGCAGTCGAAGTCAGCATCTTCTTTCTGCCACGACCAGGTAGCGTTTCAACAGTGCCCTTTGCCTTGAATTTGCGAATGATGCTTCCTATGGTGTCTCTTGGTATGTTTAACATCTTTGCAATCTTCTTATAGCCATTGCCCTTCCTGTGAAGAGTAATCACCTGTTCTCTTGTCTTCCTGGACCATTCTCTTGACCTCACCATGTTTGTAACCACACCAGTAAATGTCTAGAAGGAGCTGAGTATCACAGTCATTTTAAAGCTGCCTAATTGGTGCTTATTAGGCTTTATTGCTGCTCCCTGATATCCACAGGTGTTTTCAATACCTGATTGAAAACACTTGATTGAACCTCTGTTCTTCAGAGTGGTAGTCTTTAAGGGGTTGAATAATTATGTCAATGAAGAATTCACAAAAGAAACATTTACTACTGTATTACAAAACTAATTGATGTCATTTTAGTTGCATACGGTTCTTTAAGAAGTCCTTGTAGGATTTCATTCTGAATACAATTACAAATGTACACTAAATTCCCTAAAACCATTTACAGCATTGGGGGTTGAATAATTTTGAACACAACTGTAGGTGAAAGAGGGGGCTGTTAAAAACATTCTTTCTTTTGTGTTTTGGGGAAGAAAGTTATACAGATTTTAATGACAGAATGTTCATTTTGTAAGTGAACTACTCCTTTAATGGGAAGAATATCTGTCAGCGTGTGTTCAAATATTGTGTGTTGATGTTTTTCTGCCTGCGGGACGAAACGTGAAGATGCTTCGGTGCTTTCATTCAGGTGCTATAATTGATGTTTAGACAAACCACACGCAGTCCGCTGGACGTCTGCTGTGATGCTCTTAACCTCGGGGCATTCACAGAAAAACTGGGTCAGACTTTGGTAGGCAGTTTCTCAGAACTAGCATGTCAGCGTCTTTCACAAATCTTTTTGTTCTGTGTGTGCGAGTAAACCGACGGAGTAAGTGCTCTATATCAAAAGCATCTTACTGTCACTGCAGGGCGCGTACAGTTGATCTCAAACTTGTGTGTGATATTAAATCTGTCAAGATGTTTTCCACCTGATTCAACAAACAGGCTGAAGCTTTTCACTTTAAATGCTGGATGTCAAACACGATCTGATAAACATCTGAACGCATCAATACATCAAATGATCAGACATCGCCTAAAGCATAGAGCACACGTGTGTGCAGTTTTACTGCTGACCACCAGGGGGATGTATGAATCTGTACTATGATAAGACCAAACCAATAAGTTCATTTCTTCCGTTGTGAAGGGAACGGATACGTTGAAGTTTTTCACAATGTCACCAAATCTGTGGCGAGAGCTCTGACCTCATGACCTCAGTTCATTCATATCAGCAGGACACACAAGAAATGATTCTGACCTTCCCATCCTCTTAACCTTTGACCTGGGTAATTGCTCCCCATAAATTAACTCTGGATTCAGTCGGGGTGTGCACAGTTTATAAAAACATGTTGTTACCCAGATTAAATGCAGAAAAGTTCTTCTGTTTCAAATGTTTAAGGAGTATGTTAACAGACCAGATGTTAACCTCTGGATGATGTCTGGATTTGGCGGTGTTTGTGATTCAAGAATGTGCTCTCACTTTCCAAACCTCTCACAATTCAATTTTTTATTCACTTCAGATTTATTTCTGAAACCTTAAAAGCAGCAAGGTTTGTGATCAGATTAAATGTGTGTATTAAACTTTTATATAGGATGTATATTAGCAATATTAGCTGTAAAAATAATTGTAAATAAAGATGATATTAAGTAATGATTCTATTTCATCTTATTGGACTTTTTCTTTTGTAAATTTGGACTATTTTTCCAAAAATATCTTTTATTTTAAACAGCATTTCACTCCATGTCGTACTGTGTATGATTGTGTACCTGACAAAATTCGAATGCGGCGTAAGATGTAATCAGTTTCCATGACAACTACATCAAATTTAAACCCTTTTCAAGAAAACGACGAGCATCTCAATAGCTGTCATTTTTGACATGTGTTTGTGAATATGCTTGTATTTCAATAACATAGCTAATGTGTTTTTCTCTTTCCTTGTTTATTTTTCCAGTAACTTCTCCCACTACAGATATCGGTTCAGTATGCCGGGACACACAGAGAACCTCTGGTACAGGTACAAGAGTACAATTTTTTTATCAATAACTTGCATATAAAAGCACATATGACTTTTGTGTGTGATAAAATACGTGATGAAATTATTTTATAGCATCTAAACTAACTATAATGTGTTGTATAGTCTATTGCTTTATGTTTTCACATGTCTTGTTGAGGCATCGAATTGTTGTGTTGTTCTTCCACAATCACAAGTGGTGTATTTGGTCTGCCTCTTTTTCTTGTTGTGTCTTTGAGAAATGAGAAAAGGAATGTTTCAATTCAGTCCTGGTTGATTCGTCGATCTTTATATCAAGTGTGTGTTATATCGTAAGACTGTTTCACTTCTTCATGCTGCGTTCCCACCAGACTCGAATGAAGCGTTAAGTGCGAGTGATGTACATGTTAAATTAATGCAAAGACACGATAGGACGTCCTGCGACGCGATTCGTGCGAATGATGCGCTGGGAATTGACCTCTTCGGGTGTTTGACGCACGTAACACATGATTCGCGCGAGTGGAAAAATGTGAACTTTGGTGTATATTCGCGCTGCGTTAACCAATCAGGAGCTTTCTTTAGTAGTGACGTGATTGCGTGCAGAGGCAGAAATCCCAAACAAAATCATCGTGGCTGTATGTGGATACCCAGAGATTTTTGTTATTTAAATCGAAACCGGAATAAAAAGGATCAGCCTTCCATAGCACATGAAGGGCAGCTACCCTCTCAACAAAATCCATGTCAGACATTTCGCAAAGAGACTGTAAAGTGAATTTCATGTGCGAATGAAGCGAATTTCACGTGCAAAGGAAGCGAGTAAACTCAAAATGTTAAGGCGTCCAACAACGCGCGTCTGGTGTGAACGTTCAGTTAGTCCCTTTAACCAAAAATGACCTTTAAAATGTTTAAATGACTGAATAATAAAAAACAATGAAATGTTATTGAGTTCCAACACAGCTTATTTTTCTGCGTTCATATCTGGAGAATCTGAAACATGGAGTTTTATAAAGCTATGCTCATGGAGAAACCGCTTACGTTTTGCTTCAAAGTCAAGGAGCATTTCTGATGATGAAACTGTGAACATGGATTACAAACAGCATTATGAAAATGACGATCGATGATGTCCTTGTGTTTGTGTAGCTGGAACATCGGGCCGGCTCACATCATCTCATTCTCCACCGAAGTTTATTTCTATCTGGAATATGGTCTGGATCTGCTCTTCAGACAGTACGAGTGGCTCAAGAAAGACCTCGAGGTATGAAGTTTCACTTGACTTTACATTGATTTGATTGTGAATGATAATCTCTCGTGTGCTCTTATTTATCCAGGAAGCAAACCGACCCGAGCAGAGAGCCGAGCGTCCGTGGATCATCACCATGGCACACAGACCCATGTACTGCTCCGATGATGACGGGGACGACTGCACACGCTTCCAAAGTTACGTATGTATCTGGACGAGATGTGATATGAAATGCAGATCTATTTCAATGTCTCATTCACAGTTCCTCCTATTTTAGGTTCGCCGTGGACGCAATGACACAAAGCCCATCGCTCCTGGACTTGAGGATTTATTCTACAAATACGGTTAACATTTTCTGTAAAACAACAGGACAGATCCTGTTTCATGCATGTTGAACATTGAACATTGAGCCGAAGTCGGCTGAATTATTGAATCAAGAAGAGTTCATTAAAAAAATAAAAAAATATTTAAATTCAAGAAGACCTTTTTCGTTTAAAGACATTCGATTAGCTGCAGTTTCACATTTTATATGTGAGAGCCGTTTAAATACAAATAGATTTTGAATGGCCGTTTTGTTGATTTTCAGCTAAAAAAGATCTTAAATTGATCCCAAACAAACAGTTTTCTGTATTGTTATCATGTGAACTCAGCATTTACATTTCAACTTAAAAACCTTCTCTCTCGCTAAAATGATCATCCTTGGTATGAACAGGTCACACACTCTTAAAATAAAGGTGCTTCAAAGGTTCCTCGCTGCGATGCCATAAAAGAACCACATTTGATTCCACAAAGAACCATTCAGTCAACGGTTCTTTCAAGAACCATCTTTCGTACCTTTTTAAAGTCTCAATAACCCTTTTCCACCACAAAAAACTTTTGTGAAACAGAAAGGTTCTTTGGATGTTAAAGGTTCTTTATGGAACCAAAAGGTGCTTCTACTGCACCTTTATTTTTAAGAGATATCTGTATCAATATTTTTTATTTAAACGCTTAAAAAACGTGCTTCAGAAGGTTCTTCGATGCCATAGAAGAACGTTTGGGTTCAATAAAGCACCTTTAACATCTAAAGAACCATTCCGTTTCAGAAACTGTTCTTTGTGGTGTAAAAAGGTTCTTCACATGATAAAAGTAAGAAATAGATCTGTTTCTTTAAAGTACCTCTGACCAAATGATTCTTTGTGGAACCAAAAATGGTTCTTCTATGGCATCGCTATTAATTTCAAGATTGTACCTTAAACATCATTAGAAGGGATGAACCAGACTTTGTTCTGACAGTCTAACAATAGTAAACCAAGATGAACACAGGTGAGGTGAGAGGAGACCTGGATGAGTGTTAATATATCATCTGATATGTTTGCAGGAGTTGATTTGGAGCTGTGGGCACATGAGCACACGTATGAAAGACTCTGGCCCGTGTATGATTATAAGGTCTGTATGTCAATCACCAAACACAGACTGTAATGCACCAACATTGTGCTGCGCTCAGATTATAGCTGTGTGTGTTTTTATTGCAGGTGTATAATGGAAGCTTTGAAGAACCGTATGTGAATCCTAAAGCGCCTGTGCATATAATCACAGGTTCTGCTGTGAGTATCACTTCAACAGCACCATATCTTTCATCTGAAACCACACATTCATTTTAAGGGGACATTTTTAACACATAGGTTTTAAAAAGATGCCACTCATTAATTTTAAAGAGACATAAAAACCACACATACAGTACATCTTAAAGAGAAACCACACATTCATTTTAAAGGGGCGGCTGCAGCTGTTTGGCTGTACACACTGTGCGCACCATGAGAGGGCGTTAGTCATTATTCAAACTTTTTATTGATTATTAATCTGTGAACACTCATGACATATTGAGAAAGCTAGAGAGAACCAGAATGAATAACTAAATCAAATAAATGGTGCACGTGTGTGTTTTAAAGTCAAATTTGTGTATGGCTATCCGCTCTCATGAGCCATCAACTAAAGTAACATGGTTTATTTATGTGGATCCCCATTAGCCACTACATATATAAAATACGAGTATAAAACACAAAACAATAAACATCAAGTCAATAAAAGATACAAAATGTAAAACTAACCATTTGTAATACATTGTGTCATTGAATATTCCTTTAAAGATTTTTTAAACCTCATTTTTGTTTAAAAGCAAGATCTTCGTAAATAAAACCACCAACAAAGACTAACTGAAATAAATAAATAAAAAACTAATAGGTTATATTTTATAAGATCAAAAAAACTCCAAAACTGAGCTTTTTTTTTACAACTACAGTGTCGAGATTTATGAGCTAAAGACCAAATGTCAAGCATAAAAGCGCTATCAAATAAAAGAACATGACAACACTTCAAAAGAGCGCTCTGCGATGCAGCCTTCCGAGCATAACCAAAACAAAGCATGTCTGTCAGCGGCAGTTTACTTTAAATCAACAGACAAAAGGAGACTTTAGCCGAAAATAGTGGGCTTATTTACAGCGGTGAGATGCTATTACATCGCTACGGTTAACACTGGCAATCATCACTTAATAGTTTTGTGGCATGTCTTGAGTATTTAATTGAGTACTTTAATTAGTTAGTGTCATTTAATTACTTTTCCCTCTGAAAAAAATAAAGTGAGGGATTACTCTTATTTTTTCTGTATTTTAATTACAGTTACTAAGTTACTACAGTTACTAAGTTTAATTGTGAGTTAATTATAACATCATTTTTATTTTTGAGTGAACTATTACTTCAACTTTCGCTAATATTGATATTATTATATTTTATATATATTAACTTAAACTTTTAATTCATATTTTCCACATTTTATAATAATAAATAAATAAAAAGAACTTGGTGTCACATTTCACCTAGAATTTACAGAAATGTTCTCTTGTCATTTTCTCAAGAAGCTTCTTGCCGTTTCACCCTGAGATGCTTTTTATATAAAATTACACTTACATTTATATTTAGGCATTTGGCAGATGCTTTTATCCAAAGCGACTTACATTGCTTTATCCTATACATTTTACATAGTAATTTGCAATCCCCTGGGATTGAACCCACAACCTTGCATTGTTTACACAATGCTCTTACCACTGAGCTACAGGAAAGCTCAGTGAAATTGAAGGAGTCGGTCTATTCTGAGATGTCATTGGACAGTAAAGATTTTCAAAGACTTTTTAGATCTCAGTTTCCTAGACACAAACTGTTTTAGTCACAGACAGAGAATAGTTTTGAGATGTAATGTAAGCGATTTTTCTCAGGGTTGTAGAGAAAAACACGACGGCTTCATTCCCAAACCTCGCAGCTGGAGCGCTTTCAGAAGCACAGATTACGGCTACACACGAATGCACCTGATCAACTCCACACATCTCTATCTGGAGCAGGTGTCTGATGACCAGGTAAAGTCTTGAGCGAAGAACCTCACGCCTGTTCATATCTCACCGTCTAACACGCTCATGTCTGCAGAATGGGAAGGTGATCGATGACATCATGCTGGTGAAGGAAACACATGGACCGGACGCGTGGCTCTGAAGATTCATGGATTCTGACGGAAGTGATCAAACGCTACGTCTCTGGAAAACACTGTGAATGGAGATCGACATAAACAGGATCGACCACATGTGAAATCTCAGGCTCTCCAAAGATCTTATTGGAACGTGTGATTCTTTAAAACTCTTTCAGACTAATCAATACTTATTTCTTGAATCATTGTAAATTAATCAGAAAGGGATTTTCCGAGAAGTTGTTGGAAAGATTATAAACAAGACTGAGACCATTGCAAACATCTTTATGTTGATAGAACTGAACCAAATGAAAATTCCCTCTTGACTTTGTGAAGCGTGATGCTGTTAAACTGTGACCCATTTTCTGTGAAGTTGAAATACAGTTTCTCTTTTATTTGATTTCTCAACGGATCAGCTCTGTTTCCAGACTTTGTGATGAGGAGTTTAAGCGCCAAAGATCATTCGTATGCAGATCTTGGGAAGAATAGACACGCTGTAGTCTTAGATTCCTTTATTTGACCAAATTGCAAGCCAGCACATCTTTCGTTGACCCAATGTTGGGCTAGTTACTCTGAAAAAGACATCAATTACTACTTACATATTCTGAAGAGTAATTAGATTACTGTACAAATTACTCAAAAAGTGTTTAATTACTAATGACTTTATTACCTACATCAACCTTGATTAGAATTGGTTTAAGGATAGACATGAAACAACTCCTAATTCATTCAAATAAATAATATAAACTAAAATAATTATTCTTATTAACTGACCAAAGTATACAAATGTGAGCGCGATACATTAAAGCATACATTTTATAGTTAGACTTTGAATTTTGTTGTCAATTCCAATTTCATTTACAGTTTTAGTTCAATTACATCAGAAGTAACTAATTAAATTAAAGAAAAAAATAAGAGTAATCCTTTACTTTACATTTTTTAGGGAAAAGTAATTAAATTACAGTTACTAATTAGTCACTAGTTACACCCAACACTGCCTTGACCAATATTGCAATCCCAGAATGAATTGTGACTATGTTGCCTATGAGTACATACAATAGTGGCCAAAAGGGATGGCCATATTTGAGTTATACATATTTGTATAACTCCGGTTACATTAAGCCATCAAAATATGAGATATTTGGGGAAACGCTAAACCACCTGGTTAATGTATTTTATTTTTGACAAAATGATTTGCATAAACATGCAAACTACAGCACATTGAGAAAATGCACAAAAATAGATTTTTATTAGTTATTATTATTTGGTCGATCTAGTTTTTGACTAAATGTAACCCAGTATTTAGATTTCTTTGCACCCTGCGATTCCAGATTTTGAAACAGTTATATCTCTGTCAAATATTGTCTGATCCTAACTATACATCACGGGGAAGCTCAATCCTTCAGCTTTCACATGATGTTAAAATCTCAATTTAGAAGTATTCACCCATAAGACTGGTTTGGTTGTCTCTTTCCATCTCTGGACATTTTCTCTGAGAAATCTCAGAAATGCTGCTTTGAATGTGTGAACTTTAATAAATCTACTGATGGTCTTTATATACAACACAAGAGTTGATGTTTTACCCGGTTAAGCAAAAAATTTTTTTGCTCTTTTTAGACCATAGACGAAACGTAGTTACATGGACATCGACAGAAGACTATTCCCAATGGCAACATGTCTGAGAGATTTGCAATATTTTTGGACAATTCACATCATGCAAATGTATTTGAATTAGTCGTCATGTAAAATATTTCTGAATTCCTGTGAGATCAGACTGGCAAAGGCATGAAATCACCTCAGAGGAGTTCTGTTTCAACTTAGAGGTGCACACATCGACCTTTGACCCTTGAGCCGTCGACTGTTTTGAACAGCCCGAGGTCTCTCCCAGGGTCACGTTTACTGTTTTTGCGGATTGTAATTTGTCAGACGGGTTCACTGAAGACACGGCACTGCTGCAGCTCACCTGTGAGAAATCTTGTGACCTGTAAACAACTTATCTGATGTTCTAGTGAAGTGCTTTTCCGGAATAACGGATAGAAATGTCCGATGTAATTACACATCTCTCTAGAATACTGAGATTTGTGTGTAGTTGACGGTGAACCGCAGAAGTAACAGAAGAAAAAATATGTATTCGTTTATTATTTCTACCATAATATTTAAACATCCTTAAGTCAAGATGCATTTACTTGGAACCTAAGTCTCTTTGAACCAAGATCATACTCTTGTTTTCTAATAAAAATAAATATGATATGAAAGTAAATAAGTGAGTTTATGCCTAAAACAAGAAATATATCAGAAAGCAAATTAGGAAATATATTTTTTTCCTGTTATATCTCATTGGCAGATCTTTTTTTCTTGATTTCAGCATAAACTCATTTTTGATATTTTTTCGAACACAAGACTTAAGGTCCCTGTGAACCGGAAGTTGCGATCATTTTTATTTCCGCATTTTGACACATTTTCACATGAGTGAAACAGAATATCGAATTGGAAAATTAGAGGCTGTGGCTTTCGTCTTTCTGTATGATTTGATTGAATGTATAAAAACGCTGCAATATTTAATGGAAATGTTTTAATTGAAATTTCAGTGGGACTTTAATATTTGAACTTATTTCTTGAGTAAATTTTGTCTTGATTTTAGAATTTTTAGATGTTTGTTCTGGATAACAGGACACAATTTTTTTGTTGTTCACGTATATTTTCATTTGAAACGGTCAATATCATTGAATCATTGGAGTTTGGGTTCCTCGCCACAGCAGGGCAGTGTTGGCTTGCTCACCGGGAGACTGCATTTATTTATTAATTAGATTTTATTTATTAGAATGATCTTGCTTGTTCTATAAACACCATGCACTGTGCTGTGTTTTACCTTTTCTGTTTTTCCTGTTTGCCCCTGTAAAGATGCTTTGGAACAATGCACATTGTGAAAAGCGCTATATAAATAAACCTGAATTGAATATATGCTTTTTGGTTAAACCACAAATGTCAAACAAGATTTAAACACTAGTAAAAATATTGTGATAAGCAGAAATTCTTTACTAAAGTATGGGACCCCATAAAACACCGTTGACCCCCTGCTGGTTAAGTCTTAAGTGTCCTAAGAGACTTCAGGCGAAAGGAAAAGTCATTTCATATATTCTTTAACATAAAGTAATGAATCATGTGCACCAGGGTCGTGTATTTAGAGTAAATCAGATTTTGTTTTGATTTCACGTTAGGTTGATTTCATGCACGTGGCTTTGTGTAATTCTAGATATGTGGCTTCTGTTAAACCCACAGAATGGCTCTTCCTCTTCTCATGAAGGCTCACAGACACATTTAAATGACTGTACGGTGAACAGTGATTCCTGAAGTTTATTTGATCTGCTTCCATGTTACTCAAAGCAGGAATGTTGATCTGGCTTTGGATGAAACGGATCTCCAGCACTGGATCTTGTGTTCCAAACCCAAAAACAACACAACGCTTACAGTGGAATCATTGACTCTCAGACACTCAGATAGCAGCTTTCCTCTGGACAGGCTCAGGTAAACCTCACGCTATCTCTGTACACTTTTCCATGTTTAAAACCTTCACCGTCCCCGGAGAACAGGAGGGAGTGAAGCGCGTGGTGTAGAATGAGCTCATCACTCCACACAGGAAGTCAGAGAGTCAAGCTGAGAGGACGTAGATCTTCTTTCAGCAGACGTCTGCGATTAGATGTCTGACTTCACCGAGAAAAACACCACCACAACCAGACGCTTTTTACCGTGCTTTGTGTCTTTTGGTCGTCTTTTGTGCGTTGTTGTGGATCTGGTTGTGTGAAGTCACGTCTTGTCCATTCAAGTCCTACGTGGGTTTTGTCACTGTTTAGTTTCGTTTACCATTCTCACAGGATCAAAAGAACAAAACAAGAGGGATAGTGAACAAAACCTATTAAGCAGATTGATAGATGTGACCCTGGAGCACAAAACCAGTCTTAAGTAGCACGGAAACATTTTTAGTAAAAGCCAAAAATACATTGTATGGGTCTAAATGATCCATTTTTCTTTTATGACATAAATCATTGGGATATTTAGTAAATATCATGTTCCATGAAGATATATTGTAAATTTCCTACCGTAAATATATCAAAAAATAATTTTTATGAGTAATATGCTATGCTAAGGTCTTCATTTGGACAACATTAAAGGCAATTTTCTCAGTATTTTGATTTGTTTGCACCCTTACATTCCAAAGTTTTAAATAGTTTTAACAAATCATAAGTCAACGTATTTATTTAGCTTTCAAATGATGTTTAGATCATTTTTTTTACAAATTGACCCATAATTTGTCAGAGGGTCACATATGATTAAATGTAATAGCTTGTACGATGTATACACTATAAAATCACTCTGTATAAGTTACATTATTAGCGCAGCAGTTTGCCAGTAACTTACTGTAGATTTATATTTATGCAATTTACTGACAACAAGATAAATAAACATTAAACATTAACACGTCTTTATCTTTATAAAATAATAACAGCCTTATGCAAAGCATTCTGGGTACCAAAGAATTGATAAATGAGAAAAAAAGGTTGATTTTTTTTCTGTAAAGATAAAGACTTGTTAATGTTTAATATTCATTTATCTTTTATAACTGGTGCCAATAAATTAGATAAATCTACACTAAGTTACTATCAACTAGCTGCAAACTATAGCAAAACATACATTGTACGGGTCAAAATTATAGATTTTTCTTTTATGACCTCCAATGAGGTTAATGAGAAATAGTCGCGTCCTGGACGCTCTCCAACGAGGTCAATGAGAAATGTTGGCGTATCATACGCAAGCAATATTGGATTTTGGTGTTTGTATTACACGCAATCGGAAAGCATACACTAAATTGATGAGACCGGGTTACATATTTTGTAAATTTCCCATCATAAATATATCAAAACTTTATTTTTGTGAGTGGAGGCAACAAAAGTTTCCGGAAACACGTCAACAAAACATCACTCGCTACTGCCCGGTCTTTGGGAATTACCCACTCGAGTTTGTTTTCAGTGTAAAGTTTAGAATTTCTGTCTTCTTTCATGTTAATCTGCTCTTCACATCATTACAGCGGTAAGCCAATAGAGAGCGTTAAAACAAACCTGTTTTTTTCTGAGCAACGGCCTGCTACAGCGCCTCTGATGGACAACTCTAAAGGCCATTTACTCAATGTTCAGATTTTTTGCAACCTCGGATTCCAGCGATATCTCAACAAATATTGTACTATCATAACAAACCATGTATTAATAGAAAGATTATTTATTCAGCTTTCAGAAAAATGGACTGGTTATGTTGTCTAGGGTCAGGTCACCTATATTAAAATGTGGTGGTATGTAAGGTGTATATTGTGTTACCATTGTCATCAGGTGGTTGTTATACATCTGATATTTTTCATTCTTCGTGGCCAAAGGAAGCTTTGTGTTCACGTGGCTTTCGCAGGCATTCGGCACAAAGGTCCCTTTACGTACCTGTGTCCCCTGATCCCAACACAACAACTCTTCCAAAAATCTCAGACACGCATGTGTTTTCTTCATTTTGCGTGTCTTTTATTTGTGCAGATCTGTTGTCATGAAACTTCAGGAAATAGAACCCAAGTGCAGACAGCTCTCAACGAAAATACATTTTATTGGACATCACACAAAACAGCAAATCAGTAACAAAACACTTTATCGTAACCAAACTTAACTTAAATACAGACTATGGGGCAACAGGACAAGACGGGGATGAAGACAAACGATCCAGCACAGGACAGCAAACACAAGGGCATTAAATAGAGGTGGCACAAAAGAAGCATAACGAGGGCAACAGGTGAAGGGCGTGTTAATGAGATAGTGGGATAATGAAAAAGGAAACAAGGGGGTGGGGCTGAGACGGGATGCACAAGGCTCAATCAATGGCGTTGGGGTTCCAAAACAAACACAAATAATGGAGCTTTCATGATCCTGTCGACCAAAACTAGACACAGCTGCTAGGAGGGCGGGATCATGATTACTGTAGTCTAGATCACATGGATCTATTTTGAAAGCGTAAAAACAGATTTTCTCAGTTGATCCATAAGGAGCCGCTCACAGAGAAATGTTATATAAACCCGTTTGCTCTCACTAAAGGCTTCATGTGGTATTTCCACAATTAAATAAACAAATGTTTCCGATAATGAATCTGAGCACAATGAGTGTTCTCCAGAGAGGAGGAAAAATTGAACATTATGAACGATTGTCGTGGTTATTCTTGTTATTCCATCAGATCTGTCCTGTAAACCGATGTTTGAGCGCTGACAGCTGTCTCATGTGTATTTGATTTTTATATTTATTCTCTTCTGTGGCGCATTAAGCATTTGTTTGTGATCAAACCGTTTATATAAGTCTTAATTCTTCACTTACAGGAAGACATAGAGAATTAATTTGATACATGAACATAAAGGCACTTTTGACATGATCAATGATAAAAAAGCCAAACGGGACAGTTCACCCCCTCCAAATAAAGTTCTGTCATCATTCATTTCCCCTCATGTGGTTTTAAACCTGTAAGTGCGTCTTTCCTTAGTGTGACACAAAATAAGATACTTTGAGAAATGTGTTCGTACAATGGAGGTCAATGGATTTCAGTGTTGTTTGGTTATCAACGTTCTTGAAAATGTCGTTCAGGTTTGAGACGATTGAAAGATTTAACAGTTTCTTGTGAACTCTCCTTTTAATTCAAGTGATGTGTATTGGTAAGAGCAGCTCATATGATCTCAGTCATCTCCAGTGAGCTCAAGCCGAGACTAAATGCCGTGGAGAACTGTTGCTTCATTTCCAGATTGTTTCATCTTCCTCATCGGCCGGTTTGGATTCTGTTGAGACTCCAGCTGTGGGAAAATCTGTTTATTCTGAGAATAAAATCTGAGCTCATTTTTTGACTCCTCGGGGTTTTAATGAAGAATTGTGTGAGGGGACATGCAACTGCACAGCAACACACTCAGTACACCTTAGCAACCGCACAACCATGATCTCACATGGGGGCGAATTTTGAATTTGGGCAAGAAATCATTTGCTTTATACTCGTATAGTTTTACTCTTAAAATTGGTGTTACAAACATTGAATATTTTAGATATATTTAACAACTGAAACAGTGTTGATGTCTGTCATTTGTTACAGATGACTGCTGACTTCCAGTTTGTGAGGAATGATATGGGAAATTGTCATTTTTAGTGTTTTAATAACATTAAGATGAATAACAGTAATAGGCCAGTGAGCGTTTATGCACTCTTAAAAAAAAGGTGCTTCAAAGGGTTCTCCGATGCCATAGAAGAACCTTTTGGTACCATAAAAAGATTATAAAGATTATAAAAAGGTAAGAAAGAGATGATTCTTTAAAGATCCTTTGACTGAATGATTCTTTGTGGAACCAAATGGTTGGTTCTTATATGGCATCACTGTGAAGAACCTTTTAAGCACCTTTATTTTCAAGAGTGTGGATTTTTTGATTTAATATTAGAAACCAATATTTTTTTAAATAAATAATCAAACGTAATTTTTTATCATTTGTTCAAAAATAGTGCAGGGTATTAGTGCTATAACAAAAGCAAGGTATTATAACAAGGTATTTTGCTGTACTTCACCGTGTGTCACACAGTTCGTCTAGATGTTGTGATGTTAAAGGAGTGTGCATTTTGGAAGTAGTTTTCAGGAGCATTTGAAGAGATGATACATGTGTGCTGAAAACTGGGAGATTCAGGGATGACAAAAAAGAACTTGAAGTGAGTCATTTCTTTATTTATTTGCCTTAAAAACTTAAAAAGAACTCGTTCATTTTGAATGTGGGATTTTTTATTGAAAAATGATTAAAAGGATTTAGAATGTGGGTATCTGATGATGCTGTCTGATCGGCTGTTACATATATTAATGATTTATTTACACTTGTCTGATGTGTTTAAAAAGTTTAGAATCACTAATGAATATTTTTTTACATTTTAGAATAATGTTGAACTCATCAAATTCTATAAAATAACACAAACGTAACTTTGGAAATGATTTTGTGACAAAAAATATCTGAAATAAATCAAAACAATGTTTTTATATGTACTCTCATTACCATTTCAAGAACACTCTTATTAAATTTAATTAAATGAAGAAATTTGTGAACGAAACGTTTATGTTTGCACTGTTATATTTTTTTGTCTACAAAACTAAATATAGACATTTCAGCAAACGCTCTCAGATGCATAGATTTGTAAGCTCAAAAGAAACATTTCACTAATTGAGACACCTGACAGATGTTCAGCACACAGAGAGTTTGTCTTCATCTGACTTCTCCTCACATTAATACACACAAGATGTTTTCATTGTGTATGTTGGGTAAATAACTCAACTGTGTGGTCTGATGTTTATCTCCATCTTTAGAAAACGTTCTGTTTAGAAAACGATCTGTTTGAGGGTCATTTAGTTAAGGGTTTCCTCTGGAACTGTGTTAGTATCTCACTGTAGAGCTTTTCAGAAAATTAGGTCAATTCTCATACAACTGTTCTTACTAGAGAAGTTTACTGTGGACTGTAAATAAAATTGTAATGAGTTTTTTACAGACTTTCCATATAGAATTAAAAAAAATACTTTTCTTTTTACTGTTTTTTACTGTATGAACTACTGAGTTTTATGAACTGTTTGAAATACAGTAAAAATGTAAAATTATAGAAAAAGACTGCAAATTTAAAAACAGTGGGAAAATGTAATTTTACAGGGAGAACGGTTCTTTTACAGTTAAGTAGTTTTTTTAAATTCAGTCAAAAACTTTACAATTACAGAACAAGACAACACACTTACAAAAAAAACGGGGAAAACTATTTAATATATATTCTTATATATCCTTACATCCTAAAATTTCACAGGGGAAATTTTTTACTGTATATTTCTGTTTCTCCAGTTTACAGAAAATTTCTGATTTTTTTTACAGATTGTTTTTACAGTGTGAGTTTACGTGATCAGGAGTAGAAGGTTTACAGTGTTGATGTAAAATTCTGTATAAATACTTAATAACCTGATGGAACATGCAAATCGAAACCTTGACAAAGAACGGTTTAACATTAAAACTAGTACATTTTTATTTCTTCTCTGAAAGCAACACGATTTGTGATTTCAGAAGTGAGCGGTGGAGGAGATCTCAGGAGAAGACGTCTGGTGTTTCCGCTCGGTTGGGATGTCTATAAAAGGAAGATCAGGAAGTGTTCATTGAACTCTGAGGAATTTTGGGAGATTATGAGCAATAAATTGCAGCAGCTGTTCAATGTGTGAGTCATATTTACTCCTATAAACTCTCACTGTCTCAACAGAACAGATTATTGGAGCTCAAATCCCAATATCACTTCCAGTAATGTGTGTGAGTGTTAAAAAACATCCGGGTTATCGTAAAATAGATTCCAACAGGGTGGTCTGGGACCCAACGCATTACTAATTTTGCAGCTACTTGTACAACTATTAAGACGTAAAATATCATCTGAAATATTTTATGAGCTGATTGTAACAATGAAAATGAGCAGAGCCAGCGGATACGTTAAACATATAACCGGATGAGTCGTGTGTTATTAGTTTTAGCCGTTGTTATTATTGACCAATCGGAATCGAGTATTCTAGAGAGACTAGTAATCAAAATCGTTTAAAAAAGCAATTACATTTTTTTGGCTTTGGCTCTTTTCCATACATGCGGCCTGCAGGTGCTTTTAATATTGATGTTGTTTAAGCTGCTTTTTTGATAAATGTACAAATATTTTTAGTACAATAAAAACGTCTAATAAAAAACTCCCATAAAAAAAGTCTAATAGCATAGAACAGAGAGTTCAGATCAGGAAAATTTTAACTACGATTTTAATATAGTAATGTTTTTTCAATCAAACCATAAGTGATGGATTGCCCTTTATATTGCCATATAAATACCGTGGTAAAACTACCGTTACCGTAGTAAGAGCACAGATCATTTGTGGTTATGCTTAACAAATAAAAGCAAAACTACATGGTTAATTTTTTAAGGCTGGTTTTCGTTCTTGATCTTTTGAAGTTTCGACTTCTGAAAGTCTCTGTATGTTTATATAGGACAGTTAACTCCATTCTCCTGAAGAGATCAAGGGATGTTTGATGTGTCCTGATTCGGGTGTTTTAATACAGTAATTGGTGGGGTCTCAGATGGTTACAGTAAAAAAGTGGGCGAAGGAGACGGGCAGGACTGTTGTGGTGTTTGGTGTCCATGGTGACGGGAGGGCTGTTATTGCACAAGACTTCACTTATCAGAGGACTGGACCGTCATGACATCCGTTCAAGTGTGTTTGCAGAGAAATCTCAGCATTCATCCACTTTAACCGGCCTTCAAAGGCATCGTTTCACTTATAAAACATTGTTTATTTGGCAAAACAAAAGCATCCGTCTCCAGTCAACCCTGCTCTGAGATCGGCTTGGTTGAGGGATTTTAACCATTGTTTTGGCTAACAAATGAAGATATAAATAGTCTGCAAAGTTTGTTTAGACGTGAACGAAAGGGTTTTCAGAGCTCTAGAGTTAAATCGGATCATGTTGAAGATACATTTCACATCAGGAGTAAGAATTAGCTTTAAAAACAGAACAGATATCAGCGTTTTTCTTGAATCAACTTGAGTCGTTTAAGTATAAACCTCTGACAGCCTGAACAACTAAGCAGTGTTTGTGCTTCTGACGTTTATACCTATATACTGTATCACCCTTACTCCTATAGAAGTCATCTATAGTAGGGGTTTTCAAATGGGGGTCCGGGGACCCCAGGGAGCCACCAGTAGGAAGCAATTGGTCCCCCAGAACTTTTATAGGAAAAGATTAAGCAAAAAATGATAAAGGTCCACATTGTTTATCTGCTTTTTTTGCTATGGATAGTTTCCAGTTGTTTATATTTGAATCTTTCTAGTGAGTTTTTCTCACTATAGGTTCTTTACACAGAAAAATATATATTTTAGAAAAGGGGGTCCCTCATGGGGGTCCTTGGCATCATAAAGTTTGAAAACACCTGATCTAGAGAACAGAATATCTCTCAAAATCATTTTTCATGGCTTTAGTTTGGACTCGGAGTTGACTTCATAGTGTTTGGTGACCTCCGGTAAGATCTTTAAAATGATTTCCCACAAAAGACAAAATATAATACTGTAGATTGCACACGTGGCTGTGCTGAACGTTTTGTGAAAAGACAAGAGCGCTTCACTGTGAATGAGAAATGTAAGAGTGTTTCTCAGCGTTCTGTCTGCGTGTGAATTTCTGGAGTTCATCTCCTGATGCCTTGTATGGACACAAACATCCGCGCGTTTGCTGTCTGAGTCAGTGTGATGAGAGACCGGCCGTGCAGCCACGAGTTACACAACATTTAGCAGAAATCTGTTTGGAACCACGAACTTTGATTTGTCACCGAATCAGAACGACAGGAATTAATTTCTCAAGCAGTTTGTGCCACAACAGATGGGATCAAAAAAATTATTCTGCCCGGACGGACTGCGTTCTGGATCTATAAATGTACCTTTCATGTTCGTGTGTACTAACTGGATTTATTTTCATTAAAGCTAGATAGCACAGGTCCATCTGTAAGATGTCTGCTAGAGATCTGGAAATCATCTGCTGTGTAAAAAGATCTTGGAAAGAGCTGTTGTACATCCATTCTAAGTCATCTTACAGACATCTTCTAGAGGTCTATCTGACATCTGACAGCAGACGTCTCAGAGATGTTGGACAGATGAGTAGACAGCATCTGCCAGACGTCTTGCAGATGAAAATCAAATAGATGTGTGCCAGATGTGCGTGTGCTATCAGGGTCAGGGCCCAACACCATTTAAACGAGTGTTAAATAGATAGTCGACCAAAAACTTTAACTTCTGTAATCATTTATGCACCCCATGTCATTTGAAACCTCATGCTTCAGTGGAACACAAAAAAGGAGATATTTTGAGGAATGTCTCCGGGCGTTTGTGTTCATACAAATGAATGAAATGGGGTTCAATGTTATTTGGTCATCAATGTTTTCAAAATTTCTTCTTTTGTATTCTGATGAGTAATAAAACACAAGGGTGAATAAAAGATGGTAGAATTTAAATTTTGAGTGAACTATCCCATTGTGTTAAAAGATCCCTTCAAAACAGCTTTTGTAGTTTTATTACACACTACACTAAAAAGTATTTTAGCCATTGAATTGAAATGCAAATGTGTCTTTGTTTCTAGTTCTTGCAGTGAATCCAGCCATTGGAATCGTTCGCTCAGTCTGTGTTGCTGATGCTGGATTTGTCCCTTCGGGCCTGGACTCAGACCGGCGGTGTCTCAGATTCACTCCAGCTCATGCTAAAGATGCCTGTTGAATGAAATGTACAGAGAATGTGCGGTCGGCACACGGAGCTGAATTTAGATTACGGGATGTGTTTACATTCTGGTGTCATAACTGTGGCTAGCCGAAGTCTTTCTGACACTGGAAACATCTTTCTGAACACACACAAGAAACAGATGAATGTGAGCTGATATCAGACTTGTGTAGTCCGCTCGCATCAGGAAACCATCTCGACCTTTTCACATTTCCATGTTATGTTAGAGATGACCCGCCACGGAATGTTTTATATTTCTGTGAAGTTTGTGGCCAACGTCGATACGATCATTCACATACGAGTTCTTCTCTATGGAACAAATGAAAGGATAAAAGCGTCAAATGCACAAATATAAATGTATCTATTCTATCTTGTAAAATGTCTAGAGAGGCGAGATCGCACTTGAATAACTCAATGACGTCGACATCAAGGGGTAGGCTATAAAGTGAAACAGATGAAGATTTTTATGTCTACAATACAAGATTTTTATGGAGGCGCAGAAGATGGAACGCATCACAATATCTGATGAATCGGAGGTTCTTAGGCTGCGGTTCTGACAGGTTTAAGACATTCGTGTAGAAATGTTTTCATAGTTTTTCAGCGTGACATTCTAGGAAACCGCACGTTGGGTAACTGCGCAGTAAACTCTTGTTTCTGGGGTGTAGAGTCGTGCGATAAGCACATTCATGAAGAGTTTGTGTTTGTTGCTAAGTGATTTCAAGGCCCCGCGTTTAGTAGACCATTAAAACCATGGCAATATCTGAAATAACAAACAAACTCTAATGACCCTTTTATAGTCAGTAAACTCAACTAAACATGTTTTTCCTAGTCTGAGAAAATGAAGCATCTGTGCAGTGATATAACTTTTACATACTGAACTTGAACTCGTAAGAAAAAGTTGCATGAGTGAGCAATGTAATGTGATGATTTATATATTTTTTTCTTTCTCTATTCTCATATGTTTTTCTTTGACAAAATTTGCTTGCTTTTATGTCTGGTAGATGTTTTTAGTTGAAAATGTTATCCATCAGATATGGCAGGTTCAGTAAAGTCATGCTGTTTTTTGGTTGTGGACCTTAATCCACTCATGTGAGGTTGGCAGAAGATCCGTTTAAAAACAGAGTTGCGACACACTTTGATCTCGTCGCCGCATGGTCACGTGGTTCATGGAGCACTCACTGCTTCCAGCCTGTCAGTCTATTTGAATGGATTTAAGCGAGGGATACAGTGTATTTGCATTAATTACTATGTTGATTAAATGTATAATAACATTTTGTTTGATGAGTGTTAGAGAGAGCAAATTAATCAGTTTTGTGTGTTTAATTTGACAAGGAAGGATGCATAATGTGCAATACATTAACAGTATTCATGCATGCGTCTGTTTCTTATGCTTCTATGATCATCCGTACATACAAGCTAGGATTAACGCACGGGTTATCCTAGGCTGCAGCCTATGGGCCCACCTGTTTAGGGGCCTCTGATTGGATTATTTTTTTATCAGCACGATAATGTAAAATAAAAGGAAATAAAAGAATAACGTGACTAAGATAGCAGCAGGAGGACGGGAAGCTCACATTGGCTAACATCTGTGCTGCGGTTGAAACAACAGCAGAGGGATCCTTAGCTGTTGCACAATTTAGCTCATCATGTACTCGGGAATATTTCCGGGAGTTATTCCACAACGACACATATATTATACAGGTTGGTTTTTAATTATGGCCTTGTTTTATACACAGTTTATGAAATGCACAGTGGTTTGTGTCTCAGTAAAGATCCACCGAGGCTTATTAGGGGCCGTTTATATTTGGCGTATACTTCTACTTCAAGGTGTTCGCCGTTGGAAAGTAACCCGGAATGTAGAGGAAACACTGTTTATTTGATGTGTGTCTGAGTACTTCCGTGCGACTGTTCTGACGCCCCTCGCAGCGTTGGTTTGTGTCTCAGCTTGATTCTATCAAACCCTGGTGCGTTTGAATTCATCTTATGTCATCACGAACATAATGACTTGATGCTATTATGCACAGCACAGAGTGAACAACACTTGGTTTTACTGTATGTTCGCTTAGAGAGCTTTTCTGCTGCTTGCAAACAGACTATTTATCAGGACTATTTTGATATCTGGAAACATCATATTTCCATTAATTTGCCGCTCTGATTCCACTGATTCCGTGCAAAACCATGCAGGCTCACTCTTCCTCAAAGCCAAGGTAAATTACCAACCCTATCATTTCTCACACGGGTTTAAATGAACACATTGTTATCGGCTAAAGCGTGCACACGCAGGGTTCAGTACCCTGGTGCCCACCTGAGTTCGCGTGACTGCTTTACATTAGCGGCTTTTCATGCAAACCGTCCGAACTAAGCTGCAAGCGAGAAAGACACCTGAAAGCCACCTAAGGGGGGTCTCACCCAAAGAGCAGCCTAGAGGCCCCTGACCATCTTAAACCGCCACTGAGTACATACCAATGTTAAAATATGTTAAGACATTCAGTAACTAATTTATCAATAAATAATCAACAATATCAAGTAAATGCAAGACAAAAACTCTGAAAATGAAAAAGACAAACGATTTCAGATTTATTTAGGCGATATAATTTATACGAGAGATGACGTTTTATTTAATGAGCAGTCTTTATAGAAAATCATTCAACCACACATACAGACACACACACAAACACACACACACACAAATGCACATACAGAGAAAAAATCTGTTTCACATGTTTCAAAAAATCCTTCCAATAAAATATTATTATTTTACAGAAATACATTTGCGAATGTGTTTGGGAAACGAACATGGGGAAATGAATGTGCTTCCATGCTATGTTTTGAACTAGATCCCTCCATTACACGAGTTACTTCCGCATTCCATTCTCTCAACGGAAGTCCATGCAAGTGTCTCAACTCTGTTTTTCAACGGCTCCGGTCGGTCTTATGTGGTTCAAAAAACAATATCAGTTGAAAGGTTTCTTTGAAGAGAGAGAGAGAGAGAGAGAGAGAGGTTGAGAGAGAGAGAGAGAGAGAGAGAGAGGTTGAGAGAGAGAGAGAGAGAGGTTGAGAGAGAGAGAGAGAGGTTGAGAGAGAGAGAGAGAGAGAGAGAGAGAGAGAGAGAGAGAGAGAGAGAGAGAGAGAGAGAGAGAGAGAGGAGGTTGAGAGAGAGAGAGAGAGAGGTTGAGAGAGAGAGAGAGAGGTTGAGACAGAGAGAGAGAGAGAGAGAGAGAGAGAGAGAGAGAGAGAGGTTGAGAGAGAGAGAGAGAGAGAGAGAGAGAGAGAGAGAGAGAGAGAGAGAGAGAGAGAGAGAGAGAGAGAGAGAGAGAGAGAGAGAGGTTAACATTCAATCCATAAATGAAAGTTTTATGTACCATGTTGAGTATTAATAATCATGATCAATTCCTTTCTAAACACTAAGCAATCATGAAGCCCCGCCCCTAAACTGATGTGAAATCACATTTTACTGATTGATACAAAAGAAGTCGCACAAAGGATCCACGTCTTTACAAATGACGTGTTTACCTTCTTTACTCTCTTCTTACACACTGACTGTGGTGCTGTTTCAACATTGATCAAAACTGAGAACTGATGGCTCAATTCTTCAAAGCCGCGTCAGTCCAGCTTCTGTTCATCTTCTACACACTTTTCCTTCAATTCTTGAAATATAATTTGTTCTCTCAACATTTCCATTTCCAAACATTTGTGATTTTTCTGGAGCACCGCGCAGCAAAACAATGAAGAAACCTGAATGTTGTTTCCGTTTCTTCAGCCGTTCCTGATGATGACGTTGGGATGGAAAAGTGTAAATAGAGCCAAACAGGACGACAGACCTGAAGGATGTGCGGCTCTCACAAAAACATCATAAAAGACTGAAGCAGCGTCCAAACATGACGTCCTCTAAACCAATCGTGTGTCTCCCCGCAACATTCCCCTCAGATGACTGTGTGTGACGTGATCAGCAGATCTTACACGTCTGTAGTTTTGAGTGAGTGCTCTACAGTTTATCTCGTGGCTGCCCATCAGCAATGCCAAGAACTAAAATATCAACAAACTACTTTTTCCTACATTTGGATTTCAGGCATGTCATTCTGCTGCTGAAAAGCCCAGTTTAATTCACCAAGATTTTATGAGCTGGTCTATGCTGGTCTGCATGCTTGTGATGATTTATTGTGCCACTTCTGTGCTTTTCTCTGCAGGTCTTTCTGCTGGTTTGTGCTTTTCTCTGCAGGTCTATCTGCTGGTTTGTGCTTTACTCTGCTGGTCTAAATGCTGGTTTGTGCTATTCTCTGCTGGTTTATCTGCCGGTTGGTCTTTTCTCTGCTGGTCAAGCTGCTGGTTTGTGCTATTCTCTGCTGGTCTAGCTGCTTCGTGCTTTTCTCTGCCGGTCTAGCTGCTAGTTTGTGCTTTTCTCTACCGATGTAGCTGCTGGTTTTTGCTTTTCTATGCCGGTCTAGCTGGTGGTTTTCTGCTTTTCTCTGCTGGTCTAGCTGCTGGTTTCTGTGAGTTTTTGTTGGTTTGTGCTTTGGTACTATTTTATAGATGCTGGTATTTGTTTTCTGTGCTGGTGTAGCTGCTAGTTTGTGCTTTTCTCTACCGATGTAGCTGCTGGTTTTTGCTTTTCTATGCCGGTCTAGCTGGTGGTTTTCTGCTTTTCTCTGCTGGTCTAGCTGCTGGTTTCTGTGAGTTTTTGTTGGTTTGTGCTTTGGTACTATTTTATAGATGCTGGTATTTGTTTTCTGTGCTGGTGTAGCTGCTGGTTTGTTCTCTATCGCTATGGTCTAGTTGCTGATTTGTGCATCCCCCTGGTGGTTCCTCTGGGTTTATGCTTTTTTATTCTGGTCTAGCTGCTGGTTTCTGTAGTTTTTGCTGGTTTGTGCTTTTGTGTTCTGGTCTGGCTGTTGGTTTGTGCTTTTCTGCTGTAGTCTAGGTGCTGGTCTGTGATGGTCTAGCTGCTGTTTTACTTTTATCAACTCAACATTTAGATCTGCAGTTTCTTTCTCAATACAGAACATCTTTGGTGCTCCAAATCTGACCAAATGGTTTCCGGCTTGATTCTGTCAGACTGTCGACATACATGCAGGCAGACAGACAGACAGACAGACAGACGTATTTGACCATTTGATAAGAGCTGACGCAGCATCACGATAAAGAACACCCATCGAGCAGCCTGATCCGGTTTGAATCCAGACAGTTTTGAATCAAGCATGTATCAGCAGATCTCTCCAGCCCCTCAAACACAAGCGGCAGTAAGTGATCGAGCAGAAGGAAATCGCTCGTACTCGCATGAGGAAGCACTAATGTTACGCATAATCGACGGGGTCAGATGTGCTCTCTTAACATGTGGAAAATCTCTGCTGAATGATCATGTGTGATAGTCATTATGTCGAGCAGGGGGGCAGCGCAGTGGGTCGGCCGATGTGGTGGACTGTGTCCAATGTTACTCCTGAAAGCCTGAAGTGTAGCTCAGAGGACTGTTGGGTTGATGTGGGTAATGTATGTAACACGTGCTGAAGACAGATGTGTGGTGCGGTGGTTAAAGCTCACGGGTTTTGTGCTGTAATTTAAGCTATCCTGGGTTGTTTTAAGCCAAAACGATGGGTTGTTTTAACCCATTGTCGGGTCAAACGTGAACATTTTAGTTAATTTAACATAGCGGCTGGGTTTTTCCCGTTTTGACCCAACGCTCAGTTGAAAATAACCCAGCATGTTCAGAGAGTGGCATTTATTTATACAAATACATTTAACACAGTTCATGTTTACGGTCACGTTCCTGCTGTTTGTTTTCTCTTGAGGTTACTCTTACATCTATATAGAAGAGATGTATTTAATTATCTTTTTAAGAAGAGAGAGATTCTGTAAGGACTGATGACACATTAGAAATTCTATATTCATCTCGATCAAGTTGTGTTTAAGTTATTTTCTTAATTACGCACAGATTCAAGGCTTCATTAATGTAAATCATACTGTCTTAAAATCTCAGCAGCTCAGTGAAACTTGATTCATGTTTTCATCTTCAGGCAATATGAACGGTCACGACATGGAAAATAAGAAACTCTGTGAAAGTATGAATCTTTGGTAGAATAATATCACACCATGACAGAACAAACCCTGTGAGTTTAATTCTTAAATACGGTCCTAATCAAAGTAGATTTTAAAGGATTTTTATGCATTTATAGTATTTATCTAGTAATAGTGTTATTGTATCCTTTTCCCACCATCTTATTTATTACCATTTTATTGCTCGTCTTTATTGAAATATTGTATATTTCATGTCATTACTTGTTGTATGTATGATGGTTCGGCAATATAAAAAACACAATCAAATAAAGTATTTTAAATTAAAATGAAATACAATACCAATATACAAGATCAATGAACTTATGTCTCTCTCTCTCTCTCTCTCTCTCTCTCTCTCTTTCAGTTTAAATTTCAAGCTACTTTATTGGCATGATTGTGTGATCTTACAATATTGCCAAAGAATTGAACATATAACAAAGGACATACAATTAGTACTAACATTAGAGTAAAATTAAAATAAGGTGCTGACTAATGGATAAAGTATAGAATGAAATATAGAATAAAGTATATATAAAAAATCTAATGAAATGTAGAAAATACAGAAACATGACAATGGAATTTATATGTCTTGAATTTTTAAAAAAGGGAAACATTTATGAATTTTTCTCTGGTGATTAAAGAGATGTTTAAAAGTCAAAGAGTCTCTCTCTGTCTCTCTCTCGCTCTCTTAAATCCCAGCTCGTGGTCCTTTTACCGGCTCCTGTACCCCTCTCTCTCATCCAATCGTTTCATGTCTCTCTTCACTGTACTGTCTGGTGAATCTATAAAAAGCTAAATATTGACAAAAGAACAATAGAAATATTATAAAATAGTGTGTAGTTCAAACTTAAAGTGAATGAATCTTTCTCTCTGTGCATCTCTCTCTCTCTCTCTCTCTCTCTCTCTCTCTCTCAGCTCGGGTTGAAATGTGATCGTCTCTGGAGAGACTCATAAATTCTTTTGGTGTATAAATGGAGGTTAAAGTAAGAAATCACATAAAGGAAGTAAGTTCTTCATGTGAGCTGTTTTGAAACTGAGAATTTATTCGAAGACGTGCAGACTGAAGTACTTTGAGATTCAGATGGCTTTGTGCTGATTTTGTGTGTCTGTTTTATGTTATATGAATTCAAATGTAAATGACGATGAACTGCAGCGTAACTTAAATTGATTTTAGTCTTTGATGACTGTAAATGTTTATCTTCGAAAAAGTCTTTTTGCTTTCACATTTTTACAAACACATTAGAGATGAAGTAATGTCCCTGTTGCTGTGTTTCTGTTTGATCTTTTACTAAATGTCAAATCACCTCCAAATAACCGCACAATGTTCCTCTCCGGCTCAGAGGAAGTTCTGGCTGTTCCGTTGAGTACTAGAGATGATTGTTGGATTCATCACGTGTGTTCATTCTTACGTTCTTCACATATTGTTCTTCTGATACACAGAACTGATGTAAAAACTAATGCTGATCCTACAGACGTCTAGTGAGATCTGTCCTCACGTCTGAAGTCTCTGAGACGCTTCACATGTGACATTGATCCTCCAAACCCCGAGTCTTTCTCCACATGGTTCTGATGTTCTTCTGTCACTGTTGTCTGGATTCTCACCACCGCTGGCTGTGTGTTTAAACAATTATTTAAAAGAACATTTACCCTAAAAATACAAATTCTGTCATCATTTTGTGGAACACAACAGAAATTTGAGAAACGTCTCAGTGGTTTTGTGTTCAGACATTGTAAGTCAATGATATTCATTGATGTTTGGTTTTCAACATTCCTCAAAATATCTTCTTGTTCTGTAGAAGAATGAAAGTGGTACAGGTTTGAAATGACACGAGAGTGAACAAATGATCCAAAAAACCTACTCATTAACCTTAAACTTTAGTCAAAAATAAAGATAAAAAATGTGTTCATGTTTGATGGGTGTTTTTATAAAAAAGTTTCTTTGTTTACAGAACCGACATATACAAAGTGAATTGTAAACTTTTTGTCAACAAAAGGTCATCGCCCTGAGGAAAAAAACATCATCAGCTTCTACACCTGTGAGTGTCAGTGTGAGTCATTTGACTTATCATTTCTGATAAAGATGAGTTTTTGGGATGTGTGTTGTTTAAATTTATATCTCTATTGCTCAATCATGCAAACTTCTATTGATCTGTAATAGATCAATAATCTGTGATTGTTTTTCGTATGTACATTTACATTTATGCATTTGCTTTTATCAAGGAAAATATTTGGTTGTGTAGAAATAGTCACTGCTGGTTCAGTTTTACTTTATATTTATGCTCAGGTCTGTGATGTTGATGTAAATCTTTGCAGGAGGTCGTGGCTGCGGTTGATCCCGTCAGAACGATGTTATGTCTCCCACTGGAACAGCATTCCGGAAATCCAAACGGCGCAACCAATCAAAATATTCATTTTTTTACCATACGGTTCAAAGGCGTAATGATAACTGTAAGGCCTTTAAGAAGAAATCTCGTAATTACAAGTCGTATTGAGGAGGAGGAACCCTTTGTGTGTTTTAAAGCTGCATTAAAGGTTCTTTGCAGCGATGCCAAAAAACCACTTAGGGTCTAGGGTTCTATAAAGAACCATCTCTTTCTTACCTTTTTATCATCCGAAGAACCTTTTTGTTCTTTTGGATGTTAAAGGTTTTTTATAGAACCATTTAGACAAAAAATGTTCTTCTATGGCATTGTGAAGCGCCTTTATTTTTAAGAGTGTGGTCATGTGGCCTTCATCATGTGTGTAAACGGCAGTGATTTCTATTAAAATTGTTAGTGCAAAAACGTATATAGAAATGACATGCAAATGAGCTCTGTGCGAAGATTTGAGACTTTCTATTTGATAAATTATAAACAGGCCACAGCTTGACCAGACATCAGATTTATCTGTAACGGGTTATGTTTGGTAACTAAGCATAGTTTCCAGCAGACGGCTTTGAGTTAGACGTGCGCAGCGTCTGTCAAACAGATGCACGGGCTGTTCGACGTTTGGAAAATGACGTCGTTTGACGCGTTGCGCGTTTGAGGACATTCCTAACGGTTCATCCCGTAAACGAAGAGTCCACGGCGAGCGTCTGATCTACGACTCCCTCGGGCTCGACACGCACATACAGCCCAGCTTTACCGTAACTGAATGATCACAGAGAGTTGAGTTAAAAATACACCAGGTGTTGGGTGGCTGTCCTAAGATGTGTCAAGAGATAGTTACATTTGGAACATTCCATACGTCGCCTCGTGTTCCAGCAAAGTTGATGTACGTTGGATGGAGTTTCGTGTGTTTCCAGCGATCCTTTATTTTTAACAAGACACTCGAGTCGTGAATTTTATTCCACTGTTCAGGTCACGAGCCAAAACTATAAAACAAAATTATGTCTTTTCCCCTCCAGACAAAACGTACATGTGGGACACAGACTGAATGGAGGTTGATAAGCGATCACCCATCCAAATCTCAACAATATGTTGTTAAAAAGCAATTGCAAAAAAGTACTTTATTTATTTCGTTTGTGAACTGTTATAGACATTAACTGATCTACAGGAACAGATATTACGACAAGAAATCAAGAAAGTGAAAAGGGATTCTGAATTAAAATATTAGCTAATGTGAGTGACCAGATGTCTCGTGGTTTTTAGTTTAAAGGCGATAACAGGAACTTGCGAAATGGGTAAATATTTCAGAACGTTCAATGAACAAACCTGCAATCGATAACATTTGCCTCTATATCGCCACCTATGTTTAAAACATACAATTGCAGGTTGCTTTGCGTACTTTCTGTGGTCAAACACTTGCAAAATCGCTCAACTTATAAATCATTTTTAAGCGCTTATCAAGGAGACCGTTTTTTATGCATTTGGTCGAAAAATTATCTTAAACTTAATCGCAGATATTTTGACCTCCAAAAAGGCATGTTTTGTAGCTTTGATGAGCGAATGAGTCTGGAGACTGCGAAATGACATCTACAAACTGAAGGCAGCGATGCATCATGCATTTCTGTACAGTTTTGAAACGTGTGCCTGGAAATGCCGCAGGTCTGTGATCAGCTGCGTCACGACAGAAGTGAATCAGAAACCATTGGTCCTTTTTACCCATTTTTCTTGAAGTCACATATTCATGCAGAGAATCACATCCACGTATTCAATCAGAGAGACAATCGTTGATTTTAAACATTGTATTTCAGAGACATCTGTACTGTATTATTGTCCAGATTTGTTTTACAGTTCATTGGTCCATCCATCCATCCATCCATTCTCTACCGCTTATCCGAACTACCTCGGGTCACGGGGAGCCTGCGCCTATCTCAGGAGTCATTGGGCATCAAGGCAGGATACACCCTGGATGGAGTGCCAACCTATCGCAGGGCACACACACTCACGCACTCACTCACACCCTACGGACAATTTTTCCAGAGATGCCAATCAACCTACCATGCATGTCTTTGGACCAGGGGAGGAAACCGGAGTACCCGGAGGAAACCCCCGAGGACATGCAAACTCCTCACACACAAGTCTGAAGCGGGAATCGAACCCCCAACCCTGGAGGTGTGAGGCGAACGTGCTAACCACTAAGCCACCGTGCCCCCCCAGTTCATTGGTCGTCTAGCCTTAATGAAAAATGATTTCTGTCAATGTTTGATGCAATCGTGCCATAATAATAACACGGATCAACCGAGACAACCGCAGCACACAGAGGTAAGACACACTGCAGTTTGGTGTTTTATTATGTTTACTCTTCAGCTCTTTCCATCAAGCACCGTTTCTGTTTAATCTGAGTACGTTGTTCATCATCGGTGGCTATTTACAAAAATACATTCGCATTAACAGATTAAAACACATTAATTTCCCCTGAAGCACTCGTGCAAGAAAAGACACGTCGCTTAACTCTGAACTCATCCAAAGCTTTCCAGAAGAACTTAACTGAGCCTTCACTCTTCATAACACCACTCCAGGTCAAAGGTCATCGTGGCTTTGATTCCCAGTGAACACATATAGCCTACTGATATAATGTATAGACTGAATGCGCTATACGTATCTGCCAAATGCATGAATGTAAATGTCGATATAGAGACTCTTGCGGCTCAGAATTGGACAGAATCCAGTGTAAATAAAATTGAACGTGTCTGTGCTTTTGACCCAGAAATCCAATAAATCAGAACATTCTGTGTAGGAGTTAAAGGTTCCAAGCAATCTTTTCATCACAGTTTTATTGGATTTAGACTGACGTACATTTTAATGTGAGAGAAGCCAAGTTTGAACACTGACAATTTTAAATAATTCGTTGGACGTTGTAAACCAAAGAAACATCAAACAGATGTGATGGATGTGAATCATAAACCATATACTTAACAATTTAACCCACAAATTTACTGTGAATTTACACTGTGAAAAATCAAAAGTCATTTTATAGAATTTTACTGTTTTTGACAGATTTTTTTATGTATGATGTAAAACAAAACTGTAATTTAACAGAATTTCACCCACATTTTTTAATACAAACTTTTCAAGTATAATGCAGAAACCTGTAATTTTACAGTGTTTTCACATCTTTTTGAAACATGGTAAAAAACGATTTTACTGTATTTTTTGCTTCCCAAGCTGCCCATAGAAAACAATTTTTTTTGACAGGATTTTTTTACAGTAAAACAGTGAAAAACCTGCCAAATTATAGAAACATTTACAAGAATAACATGAAAAGTATGCAATTTTCAGAAAATTACATTTTATTTATATGCGCTTATTACAATGTGCATTGTTTCAAAGCAGCCTCTAAGACCATTCTAATTTAACTGTAATTTAATGGTATTTCTTTCAAAAACATGTAAATGTGTTAGTCATCTTAAAAATCTCTTATAAATAAATAATGCCCAATTGAATGAAAAAAGAATGTCTTTACATTGTCTCATCATTTATCTACGAGGACATCTGTTTTAATTGAAGTTCATAAATCCATCATGCTGTCAATCACTGTTCCTTTGGGTTTATCTCCATCATCCTCAAGTTCTGCTTCTTTTCATCCACATAAGATAGGGAGAAGTCTGGAGTTTTAACGGTCCTGTCTGCCCCTTTGTGTTCCCCCTGTGTTTTCACTCCATGGACTCTTATTCACCGCACCTTTAACAGTCACGGACTACACACCCCATAATCCTTTGCATCCGTTTGTCACCATCTTTGATTGCACCCGCACCTGATCGTCATTCCCTGGACTTCATTTATATTCTTTTTGTTCTGTTTATTGTCTGGACTTGTTGTATTATGGTTGTTTCATAGCCCTTGAGACACTAACCTCAGACAACTTTAAGGAAGTTCTTACGCTCTGTTCCTGTGGATGGTGCGTGCGTGCGTGCGTGCGTGCGTGCGTGCGTGCGTGCGTGCGTGCGATATTAAACAAATCCGGTTTAATATCAAATTGTCACATTGTTTGTGTTTAGGGGTGGGCTTTGAGAAAACGTTGACAATGAAGATTTGTTTGTAATATTAACAACTTTCTGTGTAAACTCCAGGTGGAAGCGAGGCCTCGGAGAGAATCAGATCCAACATTATCAGACACTGACATCAGCTCCATTATCATCAATCTCTCACATGCTGCTGTGGACTTTCAGAAAGCTTTTATTTCTCAGACAGCTGAACTCATCTGATCACCGGTCGCCATCACTCAATGCTGTTTGAAACGCAGCGTAAACCTTCCGTCTCCGAGTATCATCTTCTTGTCTCCTTCCTGGAAGTTCAACATATATGAGCAGCTCCGGAGGTATTTAAGGTCAACCATGTGCTCTCTCTCTGTCTCTCTTCTTTAACCCAGAAAATAAAAACCCCAAACTCCCAGAAACATTCTTTTGAGAGTGAGCGAAGCATCAGGTCACCACCGGCAGCATCTCTTTCATAAAGCTTCCAAGTTACTCATCAATTTGTTCAGTTATTCAAAAAGAGCGGCTTACTTTTAATGTATTTCAGTTGTTTGTTGAAGACATCTCTCCCCTGACAACACACACATTCGGAAGGTTGCGATGCCATCGAAGAACCATTTTTGGAACAAAGAACTATTTGGTCAAAGAACCATCTCTTTCCAACATTTTTTTTATAATGAACCTTTTTCACCAAAAATAACCTTTTTGTAAGACAGAAAAGTTCTTCGGATGTTAAAGGTTCTTAACGGAACCATTTAGACAAAAAACATTATTGTATGATATCGTAAAGCACTTTTATTTTTAAGAGTGTACCTCAAGTTCATTTTATGAAGTATACTTGAGTAAAGTTCAATTATATTGTTTATTAAGTAAGTAGTATATTAATATCAGTGCACAAGTTTTGCGCATAACAAAATAGACTGAAAGCATGCTTTCATTCTTGTTGAAAATACACGTATGGAACACTTAAACTATGGGCCGTCTGTGAAGGATAAAATTCTTCCTCATGAGATGATTTCTGGACAAATAAAAGCAGTTGCAAAAGATGATGTGAAGTGTTTAGATTGTCTCTTAAAAGCCAATTCAAATGTAAACTCTGTTTATTTAGTTTGGGAATACCTGAGAGTCCAACAGAATTGCCTCCTATATACCTCACTTCATCAAAGGGACATTGATTTTGGAAAGATTTGAGTTCCTTGTATAAAATGCTTCCGGAGAAAGTTCTTGAGAATCTGAATGTGTGCCTTTGTTTGAGCATGAAAATGATGCCCGGGGCAGAAACGGGATCAGATCCAAACAGAGCTCCGTGCATTAGCTCTTACTCATCAGTTATTGGAAAGTTTCAGGCCCAGAGGGGAAGCAACCAATCATATCTCATGTTTACACTGAGAGGTGTGACAAGAGTTTCGAAAGATCTTCTTTATTGTGTTCTTCAGTGACGCAAGTCTGTAAATGCAGGTTGACAGATGAGATGCTAACCAAGCAGGTAAACGTTAAGAGCGCTAACTGTGTGTTTAAGTGTTGCTGACACAATGTTGTTGCTAGGTGCCATTCAGAGAAGTCAAGCTGTTCAGCGATGGATCAAATTGGGTTTTAGTTGGTCGGAAGTGAGATGACTAAACGATCCGAGTAGGGCACATCAGATGATGCTTGTCTCCGTAGTAACCATGCAAAATCATACATAACTCATGGTTTTGTGATGTTTTTATGAGTTTCGTGTTTCATGTTCACAGCCCAATGGTAAGTTCCACGTGCAGCTTCACCTGAACAAACATGTATTGAGAATTCCTCTGACCTATTTATGTCACATTTAGATTTCACACCAGAACGCTGCTCAGTGTGTCCTGGGTCCAACCAGGCAACAATATTTGACAGGTGATTTTTACTGAAGGTTTAAAGTCACAGAGGGGTTTTATTTTAACACAGAGTTCACAAGGCGGATACGGAATGGGAAAGAAAAATGTGTTCAACTAAAATCAAGTGCTTTGGGGCGAATCATACTTCACGTCTAAAACCGCACACGGAAAACGCGAGTCACGTCATTTTCTCTTGTCACATGACCCGCGATGCGCACGCTGCCCTCTGAAAAGTTGAAATATGCATTTTGCGGGTTTTACAGCAAACGTGAACAAACTCTTAATGCTCGCGGAAAAAGTTCGTAATTTTCGCGAGAGTGTCGCGCGCTGACAAATATTTTAAACCTACGCGGGAGACGAGATTGACGTGCCTCGCACCGCCTGCCGCGAGTTCTTGTCTGTACGCGCCTTTGCATGACTTTGTATTTAATTTACACGCGCTAATCGCTTATTCGCGAAAATAACAAACTTGCGAGCGCCAAAGATGCGAAATGTGAATCGCCCTTTACAAAGCCATGATAAAACAATCAGAAGCAATATTTCAATCTATGATCAATCTTAGTTTGCTCATTCACAAATGTTTGGTTAAAATGTGCAACTTTCTTTGAATGCCACTTTTTACGCTTTGATGACATTCAGCCACTTTTAGGGACCGAAATGGTAATTTAGGCCAACTCTCCATCCTCATGTCTTTCCAAATCTGTATGTCATTCTGTCTTCTGCAGAACACAAAAAAGATATTTTAAAGAATCTTTTAACCAAATAACACTAAACCCAATTGACTTCCATTCTATGAACACAAAACCACTGAAACATTTCTCGAAATATCTTATTTTGTGTTCCACTGAAGAAAGAGTCACAAACAGGTTTACAACCACAGGAGGAAGAATAAATGAATGATGACAGAATTTTTTTTTTGCGGTGAACTATCCCTTTAGGAGCAGTCTAACACATAAATATGTTTTGAGGTGCTGTTGTTTATATATCAAAATATTTTGAGCATTTGGAATTTCAAAACATTCGTACCACTACATGCTTTATCATCTGGACTCATTGGCAAGAGATAATTCGGATGTTTGTGTTAAAGGTGAGCTGATATTAAACAGAGGTTTTCCATCGAGGTCTCTGTGTATCAGGAGAGAATGGGATGGAAACATTGAGTGGTTGTGTTAGAGCCGCCTCCACACGTCAGCGTGCCCGCGCCTCTCGCGGCAAGTTTTATACGCAGTGATCACATCACTATAACATCTGATTACTTTCCGAACACACACACACATCCATTAATAACTCTTAAAGCCACCAAACCTTTCAAACTGAACGTAACGCCAGGTTTAAACTGTGTCATTACTGAAATGTCTTCTGATTGTATAATAATATCTGATTGGAATAAATTGTATTTATAAACACATTGTATCCAAAACATCTAAGAAATCTAGAAGCTCCTCTCGGAATGCCATTCGGGAATTTCTATCATAAACCAGACCGAATGAGATCAGACAAGAATTCGTTCAAAACAAGATCCTGATGGATGATTGGAAATACAGATTTTTTACTTCGTTGGGCAGATATCAATATGGGTCGTTTACTCTTTTACATTTTCCTTATTTAAAATTATTTTAATAAAGAAACACCATTTTTCTTCATTTCATATAATTTATTTTGGTACCCTGATAGTCTGGAAAAAGGTTTCTGCTTACAGCAAGGTTTTTAATGTATATATTATATCAATATTTAATAATGTAATATGTATCACATAGGGTTGAATAATGTAATCAGCACAATAAATCATCAATCAACTGATTTTCAATCATTGTAATTTTTGTAATTGCAATTGTTTATTTTAATTATGACATCTCGTCTTTATATTTTTTATTTTAATATCGGTTTTCAAGAAAATACCAGTAACTATTATAATAATGGTTATTCGTATTCTTTATCTTGTGGGCACATTTTCGGTCCCCATGAGAAATACTGCTCATAAATCTTTTTTCAAACCCAACGTGTTTGTGTGTGAATTAGTTTGCTGGCTGATGGAAATTTTGCTGTGGAATGTGCTCATTTTCTGATGTTGGATCTGAGAGTATGCTGAGCGCTGATTGGTCGAGAGCGCAACTGAAGAATGCGTGAAAGCGCATAAAAAGAGTTTGACTCTCGTGAGCGCACAACAGAAGAAAGCGCACGCACAGGGAAGAATAGTTTTGTGTTTTCTTTCTCTCTTGAGGTGAGTGTTCTGTAACATCTTTTTGGCTTATTTTAGTTGTGTGTGTGTACATTTTATTTCAGATGTATTAATGTACACAAGTTTTCATTGAAAGCAGCATTACAGAAAAAACTGAGCAAAATATTACAGAGAATAAAAAATGTGAAAAAGTAAAATCGTATTAAAACACATGGCGTGTGTGTGTTGTAGGGTAAATGATGTCTTTTAGAGCCCTGCTTTTATGTGTCGTGTTATGGAGTTCAGACTGCAGCAGACAGGCTGGTGAGAAAAACCTTTTCATTCATTTTTAATTCATTTTAATGTATTTAACTTCGTACAATATAGTAAAGTTTCTTGTAAATGATGCTGCTATTTGTTTTTTGCGCATCTCACTTTTCTATTCCCAGAACTCACAGATGCATTTCTTTCTTTGTTCCCTCTTTATATGCACAGAAATGGTGGATGATAACACGGTTTATGATCTGTTCGAGCTCGCCAATGTCCATAAGAAGCATCACGGAGTGAGTTTAGTAAAAGGACCCGACGCAAACAGCCCTGCGTACAAGATCCTAAATCCGAACCTGATTCCCTTAGTGCCCGAGCTCTCCTTCAGGGACCTGCTGTTCTCCATCCAGACGGAGCGAGGCTTCATCTTCAGCGCTAACCTCAAGCAAGCCAAGCGCACCAGGGGGACTCTGATCTCCGTGAAGAGGACGGACGGTTCCGGATCACTCTTTGAAATCATCTCTAATGGAAAAGCCAACACTTTAGATGTGGTGTACGCAAGCGCGAGCGGACAGCAGGTGGTGTCCATTGAAGATGTCGATGTGGCAAACGGACACTGGAAGAACATCACGTTGTTTGTTCAAGAGGACCGAGCTCAGGTTCACGTGGGCTGCGAGGAGATCAACATCCAAGAGCTGGATGTTCCGATACAACAGATTCTGACTCAGGAGGTCGCGGACATCTCCAACCTGAGGATCGGGAATGGAGCGGCCAAAACTGATCGATTTATGGTGAGAAACTTGATGTCGGGTTTTATGTGTGGTAGAGTTGGAGATTAGAGCTTTATCTGGGTTTTACGTATCGTACATGTTCCGTTTGGGAGCGCGTAAAGACGCACCGAATGCGCACGAATGGTTTTAATTTAGATTCATTGCCTCCCCGGTGTAATAGTAGATGTTGGAAAAAAATTTTTGAAAACCGATTTGGATGATTTTTTCCCCCATGATTCCAGGGAGTTCTCCAGAACGTGAGATTTGTGTTTGGCACGACGCTGGACGCGATTTTACGCAATAAAGGCTGTGAGAGCTGTGAGTATTCCTGTTTTTTTGCAAGTTGAGAATTCAATATATGACACCAACAACACTATACACTAGCAGTCAAATGTTGGACAACCAGCTCATTCTTTTATTGTTTGCTACAACTTCCCAAATTTTACAATAGAAATTGTGTTACAATAGAAATGGATTTAGAACTTGTATATTACTCATTCTCTCAGTCGAATTCATGTAGCGTAGGATGATTAAAACAATGCTGCTGTTTCAACCCATGGGTGGGTAAAATATAGACAAACCGAACAGCTGCTTTAAATTAATCTAAAAATGTTCACATCTGACCCAACCATGGGTTGTAACCATCCAACATTTTGTAGAGTATTGGATGATTGTTGGATGCTTTTCTTCTCTATGTGCCCCAACTCGGCCATTGAAGTGTAATATTCATACAAACTATCTATATTCTACACAACTGGTATCAAGCATTTAAGAACAAGCCATTAGATTAAAACAGGTATATTCAAATTTTCGGCTGATCTTTTTTAAAGAAGACTAAACCCCTCAATGTTTGTGTGTCGATGCAGCGGCCTTCATCACCGAAGTCATGACATTACCTGTAAATGGATCCAGTCCGGCCATTCGCACAGACTACACTGGACACAAGTCTAAAGGTGAGCTCATATTCTTGTGTTTCAGATGATGGTCTCGGGTTTCGTCACAGACTCGTGAAGTTAAAGTCGTAATAATTTTGTTCTTCAGATTTACAGGACATCTGTGGTTTCTCCTGCGAGGATCTGACCAGCATGTTTAAGGAGCTCAAGGGACTCGGTGTGGTGGTGAAGCAGCTGTCAAATGAACTCCGCCAAGTGGTGAGAATGAAATTCAGTCGGCCTGAATAACTCTGTTATGTCCTGGTTTCTTCACTTGGTGCATGTCTGACATTATTAGCCTCTCGACTTGACAGCATTTTTATCCTCTCATTCCAGACAGCAGATAACAGCTTAATCATGACCCAAATTAAAATCCACAGTGGAGTTTGTCTGCACAACGGCATTGTTTACAGAGATCAGGATGAGTGGACGATGGACAGCTGCACACACTGCACGTGTCAGGTACAAATGCACCGCAGACATACTAACTTATATTAAAGTGACTGAAATGTTCAAAATTAATCTTATGTGGTGAGAGTATTCTAGTGGGACAAATGAGCTTTTCAAATTTCGAGGTCCAAAACACTTTCTTTCTCAACACACATGGTACATTTTAAGCCCAGGCGTGGGGCTGTGTGTCCACTGACTCACTTTGTATTCTCCACCCTAATGCTGACTACACTGAAAGACTTTATTGGTCCCGACCGATATATGGTCAGAATTACATCACCACAGGGTTTCCAGCCCAACCTAGAGGTCATTTTATTGGCAAACATCAAGCCAGCAGTGTTTTTTTCATTTATTTTATTGTGTAGCTTGACCTTGAAGTTATTTTGATGATTATATTTCCCAGAACTCTGCCACGGTTTGCCGTGAGATATCTTGCCCTCTGATGCCTTGTGCCAACGCAACTGTCCCAGATGGTGAATGCTGCCCGCGCTGTGGAACACGTAAGTTAAACTCCTTTAAAATAAACCATTACAGACATAAGAAGTCTGTCGAAAACCACATCTCAAAATCTTAGTTTACAACCAAGAGCAAGTGTCAACCTAAAAGTGAGCACATGAATATCCATCATTTGACGATTTTCTCTCCTATTATCTTCCCCTAGTGAACGACGATGCAGATGACGGCTGGTCACCCTGGTCAGAATGGACCCATTGCTCGGTGACGTGTGGCAGGGGCGTTCAACAGCGCGGACGTTCTTGCGACCGCATTAACAGTAACTGCGACGGCACCTCGGTTCAGACCAGAGACTGTTTCAAGCAGGAGTGTGACAAACGCTGTAGGTCAACAAGTCAACTGCACATTTCATGTTCCCATCAACTCGCACATGTCTAACTGATGGTTTTCATGCAGTCAAACAGGATGGAGGCTGGAGCCACTGGTCTCCTTGGTCGTCCTGTTCCGTAACGTGTGGAGACGGTGTCATCACAAGGATCCGCCTGTGCAACTCTCCTACGCCTCAGATGGGTGGAAGAGACTGCCAGGGAGAAGGCCGGCAGACCGAGCCATGCCAGATGTATCCATGCCCAGGTATTTTGGCGTGAATACATGCATGTCTTTGCATCCTATTACCAAGCTTGGCATATGTCAAAACACCCGTTCTTCTATCATCTCTGTGGAACAGTGAATGGAGGTTGGGGACCTTGGTCACTCTGGGACTCTTGTTCAGTCACATGCGGTGGAGGACTGCAGCGCAGACATCGTCTCTGTAACAACCCTGCTCCAAAATACCGTGGAAATGACTGTCTGGGAGACTCCAAAGGAAGCCGTTTGTGCAATTCCCAATCATGTCCTGTTGGTAAGCAATAAAATCCTGTTTCAAAAGTCCTACATGTTGACCTGTACATTGTACCTCAACTTCTGTGTCTAAATGTAAAGCCACAATGTAAATTCTATGCTTCTCATCAACAGATGGATGTTTGTCCAACCCGTGCTTTGCTGCCACCAATTGCACCAGCTTCCCCGATGGCTCCTGGAAGTGTGGGGATTGTCCAGTCGGATACACCGGGGATGGAATCAACTGCCAAGACATCGATGAGGTAAGTGTCTTACGCAATGAACAAATAATTCTCAGTAGAGATGTTGGATGGACTTCATTATTTGTCATATCTGCAGTGCAAAGAGGTTCCAGATGCCTGCTTTGTGCTCAATGGAGTCCATCAATGTGAGAACACAGAACCAGGATACAACTGCCTGCCATGCCCAACACGCTATTCCGGAAAGCAGCCATTCGGAAGGGGAACGGAGCAGGCCATTGCCAATAAACAGGTAAGACCCATCTTCTAGGGAACACAGTAGGAGTAGCAAATTGCCCGTTGCTTAAGTTTAACCTAAATCAAATCATCCTCAGGTCTGCACGCCGAGAAACCCATGCGAGGATGGAACACACACCTGCAATAAGAAAGCTAACTGCATCTATCTGGGCATCTTCTCCGACATCCTGTATCACTGTGAATGTAAACCAGGCTATGCTGGAAATGGTCACATCTGCGGAGAGGACACCGACCTGGATGGCTGGCCGAACACTGAGCTCCCTTGTGTGGAAAACGCAACTTACCACTGCAAGAAGGTAGAAAAACGTTTTCTTCACTGTATACCTATACCTAAAAGATGCCATGTTGTGTAGTTGAAGTTTTAAATTCTTAAATGCAATATGTTATATTGTAGGACAACTGTCCTGATCTTCCCAACTCTGGCCAAGAAGACTATGACAAGGACGGAACTGGCGACGGTTGTGACCCTGATGATGATAATGATGGGATCTCTGATGAAGGGGTAGGTTGAAAACGCATTTTCTTCTGAAAGATTGTTTGGAGAAGAGTGTGACTGAAAAAGAAAATGGGAAAAAAGAGACTTTGCCAGTAGCAAAACAATAGACTGTCTCGGATGGATTTAGTCCAACGGTTCTGGATTTCTTCGTTGTACATCAATAATTCAGATTGTACATTGGGAGAAATTTTGACTGGGCAAATAAACAATCATCATCTTTCAGCTGAACGTCGCGTTCAAGCACAGCTATGTTCCAAACCTTCACACCCGTTACATATAACTCCAAACATGAATTTTGTTTGGCTCGCTATGGTGCACAAGCATATTTAGTATATATTTAGCATATTAAGTCCTGTCTGTAGGGTACAAAACGACTCCAGATGTTCTTTAAATTTATCCAATCGTTTCATCACTGACTGAGTCTTCTCGTTCTGAAACAGGACAACTGCCCGTTAGTCTTTAACCCAAGACAGTACGACAACGATCACGATCAAGTTGGTGATCGATGCGATAACTGCCCCCATGACAGTAATCCAGAACAGACAGACACAGACAACAACGGGGAGGGAGACGCTTGTGCCATTGACATTGATGGCGATGGTAAGACACTCAAACCTTTCAGAATGGACTGGAGATAACATTGAGAACTTGGAAACCCTTGAATGAATGTACTAATGGCATTTCAATTCATTGTCCAGGTATTCTGAATGAGAAGGACAACTGCCCATATGTGTACAACACTGACCAGAGAGACAGTGACTGGGACGGAGTTGGTGACCATTGTGACAATTGTCCATTGGAGCACAACCATGACCAAGTTGACTCGGACTCTGATAACATTGGAGACAAGTGTGACAGCAACCAGGACATCGATGACGACGGTCATCAGAACAACCTGGACAACTGCCCTTACATCTCCAATGCCAACCAGGTCGACCACGATAAAGACGGCAAAGGCGACGCTTGCGATCACGACGATGACAACGATGGAATAGCTGATGACAAAGACAATTGCCGACTTGTCAAAAACCCAGACCAGCTCGATTCTGATGGTAAGAGAGAAGCACTTGCACAAATTTCTGTTCTTTTGTTTTTTTGGCTTTCACACACAAATATTTTACTCCTTTGCACTTGCCCAGGTGATGGCCGAGGCGACGCTTGCAAGGGCGACTTCGACCAAGATAATGTGCTTGACATTTACGACGTTTGCCCAGAGAACTATGCCATCAGTGAAACAGATTTCCGCAGGTTCCAGATGGTTCCTCTAGACCCCACTGGTACCTCGCAGATCGACCCCAACTGGGTCGTCCGTCACCAGGGCAAAGAACTTCTGCAGACAGTTAACTGCGATCCAGGCATTGCTGTTGGTAAGTGTTCCAAGATATAAGCGAAAAAATTTCAACCACAGAAGGTTGTGATCACAGAATCTAAACTCTGTTTTGCTTGTCCATCAGGTTATGATGAGTTCAACGCTGTGGACTTCAGTGGCACGTTCTTCATCAACACCGACCGCGATGACGACTACGTCGGCTTTGTGTTTGGCTACCAATCCAGTTCTCGGTTTTACGTGGTGATGTGGAAACAGATCACACAAACCTATTGGTCCCATACCCCCACCAAAGCACAGGGTTACTCCGGACTGTCCATTAAAGTAGTAAACTCAACCACCGGACCGGGCGAGCATCTCAGGAACGCCTTGTGGCATACTGGAAACACTCAGGGACAGGTATGCACGATTTTCAAGCTGTAAATATGTGACAATAAGTTAGAAACAAATTTGAACGTCTTGCTTACCTTCTGCTTGGATTTCAGGTGCGTACCCTGTGGCACGACCCCAAGAACATTGGCTGGAAGGATTACACTGCCTACAGATGGCAACTGATCCATAGACCCAAATCTGGACTCATTAGGTAAATGTGATCATTATTGACCAACCCCTACCAGATATCACTGATGTTTTATTGTTTTTTCTCGACATTGAGTCAACATTAAACAACAAACAGATTTGCTCACAATGTGTCTGCTTTTAGGGTTATTATGTATGAAGGTAATAAAGTCATGGCCGATTCAGGAAGCATCTACGACAAAACGTACACGGGTGGAAGACTCGGCCTCTTCGTCTTCTCTCAAGAGGTGGTTTACTTCTCAGACCTCAAATATGAATGCAGAGGTAACATACTTTTGTTATTGTTCTCAAAAACCCACGTTTGTCCAACACAATGTGCTCATAAGTGTTTATCTCTTTTACAGACGTATAACAGTTTTCCTTGAAGATCTGCTGGTTGTCAATTATCATCTGTCTGTCTTATAAAACTTCTGTGGTGGGACCAAGAACCGTACATGGAACTGGAAAACATCTAAATTTCTAAATGAGAATGACAGGAGCCTGGAGATACAGTATCTAAACACAATCATCTCACGCATCTCCTCGGCTCTCAGTGAGAACAAACATCATATCAGGTTCTCGTTTCTTATCATTGGGTGGGTACATTTTTTTGTTGAACGAAACCTCAGGTCTGCTGTGGACTATGAAGGAAGGAGTGCTCGTGAACAGGAGCTTCTCCTTGATTCGGGTGGGTGTCATCCCACGGGAGGAGCTGTTGAGGAGTGACGCACAGGGTGGACGTGTTTTTTTTTTGTGAATGTGTGGATCTTTCTCTTTGAGGCTTTGAGACCTGCAGGACTAAAGTAAAGTGTGACTTTTATCATCCGGCGTTGATGTTGATATTTCTCAGGGCGAGATGGACCTACAGTGCTAAGAGATTTGAGGAACGGAAGGATAAAGAAGGTTGTGATATTATAGAGAGAGATTGGATGATAAAGACACTTTCAAAACAAACAAAACTGGAACTGGAGTTTTCTTCGGTCTCAGCGGATTAATGAAAATGAGCAACAATACATTATGATGATGATAACACAAATATTACCTCACCATTGTACAATTGACATCGATAACAAAATATATATTTTACCATTGATAGTTCACTCCTGTTTATTCTACTGTATGTAGTAAGATAATTCAATCTGTGAATAATGCAAAACACAATTTGGGATGCTATGCCCCAATACAACACGAATAGAAAGTTGTTTATAGAAACGCGTGCCTAATGAATGAATGATTGAATGAATGATGCCTTTATAAAATAAGTTATTAGTAAATTTGTTTTTAATCTATTTTAAATGTCATGTGTACATATATGCTATTTAAATAATTTATAAAGAAACGTAACCTGACATGGAAAGTGTTTGTATAAACTGTTTGCACACTTATATGAGAAAGTGTTGGTCATTTTTTGTTTTCTTTATTGTTCTTTTATTATTAAAGAGTCTTCAGTTTTACACAGAATAATGTCGTTTTACTACTTAAAACCATGTGTCACATGAACAATAAATAAATGACAAAGAAACAAAAATGACCGGCCTTTGAAAACCCCGCAATGGTCTCATTAATACATCTGAAATCAAAATTACAAGCTGTGACGTTTATACTCAATATACGGTCAGTTAATGTAAAATGATCATTAATTCAAGTAATTCACAAAAAAAAGTCAATATTTCTGTAGGTTTTGGGGTTTAAGGGTAAATGACTCACATCTATTGTTAACATAGAAGGTTAATGTGTTCCTTATCTGTTTTGGAAAGACTCATTTGAAATCTATGGTTCTTTATTCAGTAAACATACGGCGCATCTTCAAGGTCAAGAATGTGTGGAATGCCGGAGTCTCCGTAACGCGTCCATATGTGTGCAGTTGCTAAGGTGGTCTGAAGGTTTTTGTAATGTGGGGTGGCCGTTTCAATGTTTCTGGCTGGATTTAAATAATAACTTAATGGCCCAAATGATAAGAAAAATACACCATCTTCTTCAATACTCTCATCTCTAAATGAAACCAAGTCAACACATTTTCCACCCATTTGCAGATTGGATTGTTTACATAAAACCATAGAAAATAGATCTCTCCAACACGTGGCAAATTTAAGACATCATATATGTTTATTACAAGTATGCAGTTTAAGTTACACGCTTACGTTTAATACGTAAGATCAAATATGAACATTAGTAAAGTGTTGTTATGCAACGAGTTATTTGAAAATGTAGTTTGCAAACAAACACAACACAGCTGAACCTGTTTCCAACTAACCTTTCATGAAAACCCAGCAGATAGAAGCAGGGGTCACATGTCTGTTCAGATCTTTAAAACCGTTTTTTTGGTTAAGTTCATGGCAATAAAGGAAAACACATGCTGGTTTCATTTTAAAAAAGAACATTTTATTTTGTTCTTGCGTACTATTTCAGCGTTTGGAGCTTTGAATCGGATTCACAAGTCTGATTCTGATAATGACACTGGCGCGCAGCTCAGGGCAGAATCACAAACAGACCGTTTGAAAAATGTTGTGCAACTTTAAAGGACTGAAGCCAAGACTATGAACTAATGCGAGATATAAAACAGAAGATTGAAGACTTTTTCCCGGCGGTCAGTCTGAAGGAATCTGGTTGTCAGTCTCGGCTCCTGGCAGCAGGTCGGATAGATTGGAGCTGGACTGCGGTGGAGAAAAGACTAGCGGAGATGTGTCGCGAGAGTCCAGAGCAGAAATCAGTCCTGATGAAAGATCTGAAGATGACTGGACCATTTCTTCCTCACATTTCAGCAGAAGTTTCTTTAACTGATCATCAGACAAATGAATCAGCTGTGAAAAGAGAACAACCAACAGTTATACATCTGAAAATGTTCATTGTTCATCTCGCAAAGTCAAACTATCAAAAGTTATTTAACCCAGAGGAAAATGTTATTTCTCAGATGTTTTATAAATAAAATACAACCTAATGAGAGTTTCATTGTTAAAACACAGGAAGAGTCTGGAGGTGTGAAATGAATGTAGATTGTAAAGGTCAAATCATCTGGATTTGAGTAAATTTGATGAGAAATGTCTGAGTTCATCAATCTCAAGATTTTCAGTAATCATTGGGGGCTTCAATAGTTGGTCTGGGACCAAATAGATTTCCCAAAAATTCAAACCTTGATCATTTTTAAAAGAACTTTCAATGACTAATTGTGGTGATATCTGGCATGAGCTCAGCGTGATGAAATCACATGCAGTTCAATGATTTGTTCACTTAAGATGTCGATAACAGATCTGCCTGTGGTATTTACCGACAATAAATCAACCTGTTAGCACAATTCCCACCACAACCTTTAGTGTATCCAACACAAGGACGGTCTCGTCCTGGCCGACAGAAACACGTGCAAAAGCAGACAAGTGCTTTTTCAATCTGGAAGCTGAAGAACACGGGAGCATTCAAGGGCAGGGAATGAAGCAGCACGTGTTTATTGTAGTTCATCGAGATCCCAAAAATGATGCAGAGCACAGAACAGAGTTATGATCATTAACAAATCGACGAAAAATGTCTGTTAATTTACATAAAATATAGGCTTAATTATTCGTTGAAAAAGTTCAAATAAAATTGGAAATGTTGCCTAAGCGAGTAAGTTTAAATTTAAACACGGACATGGTTAAAAGAAAAGAAATTACGTTTTTAGAAAAAAAAACAGTAATATAAAATATAAGTAATCGCACAACAAAAGTGCATAATAAAATATGGCTGAAATGTATGCCGGCTCTATAGACCGAAATGATCGAAATAATGCAATATGCATATCACATTTTTTTGCAACAACGGAATTGTTTAAAAAATGCAATAAATAACCTATAGACCACTTTGGATGGTGTAAACACCCCTGATCCAAAAGTGGTCCAAAAGAACTTCCTGTTTCTGTTTTTTAAAACTACCCAATCAAAATGTTAAACAAATATCTTTAAGTTTCAATTAAAATGTGAGATTAAAAAAATGTAAGAAAATCAAACTCAAACCGGAGGGGCTTCTGGACCAGTGTTTAAATCTTGTGAAGTGGTCTATACTCTATAAGTTTTAGGTTGATGCAGATAGCAGAGAGACTTGTGTGGAAGATAATCAGAAATAATGTAAAACATGTATGTTGGTTACATCATTTTTAGTTTTTTAAATATATATTTTTTACAAACTTGAACCATTATTCTATCGCACATCGTATTATTAAGCAAATTACTGTATATCACATTTTTTATATCGTGCAGCACCCAGGTTATATCATTTTAATAATTTTAATATATATTTTAATGATTTTAATATATATTTTAATGATTTTAATATACATTTTAATATATTTGAAAACTATTTTGATTGATTTTAGAAAAATAACTACTGTATCGCATATCGAATTATTTAGCATTCTTTTGCATATCGCATTATTCTTAAATATTGCACAGCCCTACTAAAATGTAACTGAAATGAACATTCAACTAAAAATATTAAAGCTTATTCAAAATATTAATAAATCAACAATAAAAAACATTAGTAACCTAGTTATAAATGTAACTTGATGACTAAACAAAGGTAATTGAAATTAGTTTGAAATTTCATCATGAGAAACCTCTCACACCTTCAGTTTAAAGTCACTGCAAGAAAGATTAAATAAACAAAAGTTAACATTTCTCAATCTCTTCTGACACCGCCAAAGACATCTATAATCTATACGGTGGTACTGAAAGAGGCGTCGGGTCGAATGGCCTCCCTCGGGGTGTGAGGAGCGCCGGTGGTTGGGTTAAGAGTCACCGCTGACTAACAGAGCAAAACTCAAAGCATCAGTTACCACTTACAGCAGACTTTCATTTTTCAAACCCTTGGCCAACTCTGAAAGCTCAGTCATCACATACTCATCCTCATAATAAACCAAAATTCAACTGCTGTCTTTCTTCTGTGGAACACAAAGAAAAGCAGTATTTCTCTTTTAAATACAATAAAAGTTTACTGAGCCAGATATCAGTCAGTGCTCTTATAATATATTCTTCAATTTCATTTATGAGGTACACTTAATATGTAGTATACTAATATAAATATACTAGTAGTATACTTCTAAGTCCACTAATTTACAGAAAATACTACTTGTGAGTAAACTTAAATTTTAGGCTGCGTATGAAATCACCTACTTCCATACAATGTAGTAGGCGAAAATGAATATGAGTCATGAATGGTGAGCTGAGGGTTTCTTCACATAATGTGAAATGTAACGAAAGTAACTGATGTATATTAAAGCTTTTTTAAAGATGAATCACTGCTTCAACCTTCTCCACGCACACAAACTCCAGCGTTTCAGACTAAACACTTCTGACACAAGAACGTCCCTTTCATATCAAAAACACATAGAGAAGAAACAGAGTCTGCACACAGTGAGCTCTTCACATTTTTTCCAAGAAGACTAACACCTGTTCCCTTTCTGTCGGTCTCTCGACGTTGTGTCGAGAAGGACAGATGGGGTTCGCCCTTGAGAACCAATCAACTCTGACTACTATAGAAAAGGCCAATGAAATTTGGCGAATGAAATTTGCATGCCGGACTCCGCCCCCGGATATCCGGTATAAAAGGAAGTCGGCGTACAGCATTCATTTACATTTTGTTCTTCAGAGACATCGCTCATGAGTACAACTCAAGATTTAAAATCTTCAATTACAACTGCACTGCCGGATCTACGACGTGTTCCAGCGGACCGTCCCTTCCTGCAGCGATCTTCCACTGGGCGTCTCGGCGGTTCCAGTGGTGTCAGAGCTTTTTCTAAACAGTCCTTTTCAGGATATAACACACTACAGCGTGGCATGTCCCCCTGTTCTTTTGGGTGCGGTACCCTCATCGAGGAGTAGTCAGAGTTGATTGGTTCTCAAGGGCGAACCCCATCGGTCGTTCTCGACACAACGTCTCGTTCCCTCCATCAGGGAACTGAGGTTACATACGTAACCAAGACGCTTTCAGTACAGATGTAACGGGCCGCTCTCACTCAACCTGTTTATGTGAATCATGGAAGCGAGAGATACATGGTTGATCTGATGTGCATCAGTTTACTATGGAGGTAATTACGTTAACAGACCGGACTCGGAAAGCTGGTGATAATGTCATAGTTTTATTTTTCTAGACGATTTAAAGGTCAACCCGTAAAATCTGAACTGGATCAAATTCGAAACATAACTTAAGCCACAGCATTTACGAACGTGGTCTCAAACCAAAGATCAAGCATTCTGATGGGATATCAACATGACGATCACAGATACGTCTTCCAACTGAATAAAAAGAAGAATTTCTGATGTCCACATACAGCTAGCGGCTCGACCGCAGTGCGGTTAAAGCAGAGTCTGGCACTTCATGAATACGGAGAGAAACACAAATCAAACAGCATGTGTTTCTCTTTGTGCTTCCAGAAAATCTGTTCTCAGAAACACAGGGTGATGGAGTTTGAACAACACACATGATGTCATAGGTCAGTACAGCCGAGAGTCACTTATCAATCATTTATTCTGAATGATGCAAAGATCACACAAACCTGCTTCTAAAACCATATTAATGATCACTCATGTTCAAAATCCGGAAAATTCAGATCCTGTGTTGTATTAGCTCTGACACTCTGTCTCAACTCACATCGGTCTCCTCCAGGACCTGCAGCTGCTGTTGGATTTCTCGTAGACGTCTATCTTGTTCTCGTGTCTCTCTCACGTCCAACAGGGCTCTTTCTCCTCTGTCTCCCATCTTCATCTCATCCAAACACGGAAGTCTCATCTAGAAACACAGCAGAGAGCTTCTGTGAGACTTTGCATGAAGTCTGAAGTCAGAGATGTGGCTAAAGGTTCAGAGACGTTCAGAAAGTCAAAAAGCACTTAAAAGGATGTTAGTTGAGAAAACAAGCAAGAAATTGTATTTGATTAGTCCTACCTAGAGCAAACTTAATAATATACAGTCGTGGCCAAAAGTTTTGAGAATAACATAAATATTAGTTTTCAAAAAGTTTGCTGCTAAACTGCTTTTAGATCTTTGTTTCAGTTGTTTCTGTGATGTACTGAAATATAATTACAATCACTTCATACGTTTCAAAGGCTTTTATCGACAATTACATGACATTTATGCAAAGAGTCAGTATTTGCAGTGTTGGCCCTTCTTTTTCAGGACCTCTGCAATTCGACTGGGCATGCTGTCAATCAACTTCTGGGCCAAATCCTGACTGATAGCAACCCATTCTTTCATAATAACTTCTTGGAGTTTGTCAGAATTAGTGGGTTTTTGTATGTCCACCCGCCTCTTGAGGATTGACCACAAGTTCTCAATGGGATTAAGATCTGGGGAGTTTCCAGGCCATGGACTCAAAATTTCAACATTCTGGTCCCCGAGCCACTTAGTTATCACTTTTGCCTTATGGCACGGTGCTCCATCGTGCTGGAAAATGCATTGTTCTTCACCAAACTGTTGTTGGATTGTTGGAAGAAGTTGCTGTTGGAGGGTGTTTTGGTACCATTCTTTATTCATGGCTGTGTTTTTGGGCAGAATTGTGAGTGAGCCCACTCCCTTGGATGAGAAGCAACCCCACACATGAATGGTGTTAGGATGCTTTACTGTTGGCATGACACAGGACTGATGGTAGCGCTCACCTTTTCTTCTCCGGACAAGCCTTTTTCCAGATGCCCCAAACAATCGGAAAGGGGCTTCATCTGAGAATATGACTTTGCCCCAGTCCTCAGCAGTCCATTCACTATACTTTCTGCAGAAGATCAATCTGTCCCTGATGTTTTTTTTTGGAGATAAGTGGCTTCTTTGCTGCCCTTCTTGACACCAGGCCATCTTCCAAAAGTCTTCGCCTCACTGTGCGTGCAGATGCGCTCACACCTGCCTGCTGCCATTCCTGAGCAAGCTCTGCACTGGTGGCACTCCGATCCCGCAGCTGAATCCTCTTTAGGAGACGATCATGGCGCTTGCTGGACTTTCTGGGACGCCCTGAAGCCTTCTTTACAAGAATTGAACCTCTTTCCTTGAAGTTCTTGATGAACCTATAAATTGTTGATTTAGCTGCAATCTTAGTAGCCACAATATCTTTGCCTGTGAAGCCATTTTTATGCAACGCAATGATGGCTGCACGCGTTTCTTTGCAGGTCACCATGGTTAACAATGGAAGAACAATGATTTTAAGCATCACCCTCCTTTTAACATGTCAAGTCTGCCATTCTAACCCAATCAGCCTGACATAATGATCTCCAGCCTTGTGCTTGTCAACATTCTCACCTGAGTTAACAAGATGATTACTGAAATGATCTCAGCAGGTCCTTTAATGACAGCAATGAAATGCAGTGGAAAGGATTTTTTGGGATTAAGTTAATTTTCATGGCAAAGAAGGACTATGCAATTCATCTGATCACTCTTCATAACATTCTGGAGTATATGCAAATTGCTATTATAAAAACTTAAGCAGCAACTTTTCCAATTTCCAATATTTATGTAATTCTCAAAACTTTTGGCCACGGCTGTATATATGATAATTAAAAAAATAAATGTGTTTCGTGAGGTCAGCACCAAAACAAGCATTAAACATCTACCATGAGTCTCCACAAACTCTGATCAGAATTTCTTTGTACAGATTACAGCTCGGCACAATCTGGTGCTGGAAATTGACTATCTGCCTTTACTTAATCATTTCATTCTGTACATAAATCCATACACAGTTACAATATACTGTATACGCCTCTACAAAACTAATAACTATATTCCTTATAAAATTAATAACTATAATCCTTCAGATGTGAGGAAAAAGACTGCTGTATTTCGCACACAGTCCCTGAGCAGAAGTCTGCATAACGTGCAGCCTGAAAACTGGCGCCTCTCTCAGAACAACAGGCCGTATGAGTCACATTGAGTCTGAACAAGAGCTGGACCTTCAGTCAACGCCACGTGGAGTCAGGAAAAGAGCCAGAGTTACCCTGAGCAGCCCCACCAGCAGCACAGCTCTATTACATATCAGATCAGACCTGATTCACAGACACATCAGATCAGATCTGATTCACAGACACATCAGATCAGATCTGATTCACAGACACATCAAACAGGACTGATTCACACACACATCAGATCAGGACTGATTCACACACACATCAGATCAGATCTGATTCACAGACACATCAGATCAGGATTGTTTCACAGACACATCAGATCAGGACTGATTCACAGACACATCAGATCAGGACTGATTCACAGACACTTCAGATCAGGACTGATTCACACACACATCAGATCAGGACTGATTCACAAACACATCAGATCAGGACTGATTCTCAGACACATCAGATCAGGAGTGATTCTCAGACACATAAGATCAGGACTGAATCACAGACACATCAGATCAGGACTGATTCGCAGACACATCAGATCAGGACTGATTCGCAGACACATCAGATCAGGACTGATTCGCAGACACATCAGATCAGGACTGATTCGCAAACACATCAGATCAGGACTGATTCTCAGACACATCAGATCAGGAGTGATTCTCAGACACATCAGATCAGGAGTGATTCTCAGACACATCAGATCAGGAGTGATTCTCAGACACATCAGATCAGGACTGAATCACAGACACATCAGATCAGGACTGATTCGCAGACACATCAGATCAGGACTGATACGCAGACACATCAGATCACGACTGATACGCAGACACATCAGATCAGACTCACAGACACATCAGATCAGGACTGAATCACAGACACATCAGATCAGGACTTATTCACAGACATATCAGATCAGGAACACATCAGATCAGGACTTATTCACAGACATATCAGATCAGGACTGATTCGCAAACACATCAGATCAGGACTGATTCACAGACACATCAGATCAGGACTGATTCACAAGCACGATCAGATCAGGACTGATTCACAGACACATCTGATCAGGAATGATTCACAGACACATCAGATCAGGACTGATTCACAGACACATCAGATCAGGACTGATTCACAGACACATCAGATCAGGAATGATTCACAGACACATCAGATCCGGACTGATTCACAGACACATCAGATCCGGACTGATTCACAGACACATCAGATCCGGACTGATTCACAGACACATCAGATCCGACCTTATTCACAGACACATCAGATCAGGACTGATTCACAGACACATCAGATCAGGACTGATTCCGAGACACATCAGATCAGGATTGTTTCACAGACACATCAGATCAAGACTGATTCACAGACACATCAGATCAGGACTGATTCCGAGACACATCAGATCAGGATTGTTTCACAGACACATCAGATCAGGACTGATTCACAGACACATCAGATCAGGACTGATTCACAGACACATCAGATCCGACCTTATTCACAGACACATCAGATCAGGACTGATTCACAGACACATCAGATCAGGACTGATTCACAGACACATCAGATCAAGAGTGATTCACAGACACATCAGATCAGGACTGATTCACAGACACATCAGATCAGGACTGATTCACAAGCACGATCAGATCAGGACTGATTCACAGACACATCTGATCAGGAATGATTCACAGACACATCAGATCAGGACTGATTCACAGACACATCAGATCAGGACTGATTCACAGACACATCAGATCAGGAATGATTCACAGACACATCAGATCAGGAATGATTCACAGACACATCAGATCCGGACTGATTCACAGACACATCAGATCCGGACTGATTCACAGACACATCAGATCCGACCTTATTCACAGACACATCAGATCAGGACTGATTCACAGACACATCAGATCAGGACTGATTCCGAGACACATCAGATCAGGATTGTTTCACAGACACATCAGATCAAGACTGATTCACAGACACATCAGATCAGGACTGATTCACAGACACATCAGATCAGGACTGATTCACAGACACATCAGATCAGGACTGATTCACAGACACATCAGATCAGGAATGATTCACAGACACATCAGATCCGGACTGATTCACAGACACATCAGATCACGACTGATTCACAGACACATCAGATCAGGACTGATTCACAGACACATCAGATCAGGACTGATTCACAGACACATCAGATCATGACTGATTCACAGACACATCAGATCAAGAGTGATTCACAGACACATCAGATCAGGACTGATTCACAGACACATCAGATCAGGACTGATTCACAGACACTTCAGATCAGGACTGATTCACAGACACATCAGATCAGGACTGATTCACAGACACATCAGATCAGGACTGATTCACAGACACATCAGATCAGACCTGATTCACAGACATCAGATCAGGACTGATTCACAGACACATCAGATCAGAATAAAAAAAAAGAGGTAAAATTTGAGGTTTCTTTTTACATGTAGAGTCATTGAGACATTCTTGGAGTATTAGACAATAAACCTGAGGCTCATCTGGATTTGTGCATGTCAGCAGATCAAAACCACATGACAAACTGAATAAAACGTAAGAAATTTTCCATGTGAGGGAAACTTGAATGTGCAAAGAAACGTGAGTCTGGGCAGCGTGGAATCGTACTCTTGAGGATGTGAATAATTTTCCAGCTCGAACCAAAAACCCTGTTCAAACCGTTTGCATCCATTCACTGAACAACAGAAAAACAACAACATTCAGCAGAACAAAAGTCAATTCTCTGTGTTCTAGAGTCTAATTCAACCCACGGTCATATTGTAAAGCAAACGTCCCGTGCCAAGAAAAATATCTCAGAATGACCTGATTCAAGAGTTCCGTTTCACCCGTCTCTTTTAAAGTAACCGTCCAAACTTTTCTGCCAGTGGCTGAGATGTCACTGACCATCATCTGTGACCTACATTTCTCATCTGGTCTCAATCTCTGCACTTTTCATTGATTAGATTCACCATGAGACGTCCACATAACCCGTTACACAGAAGTTATGGAAACTTTCTCTGTTGGAAAACCACGTAATGTGTTTAACATGATAATAAATAAATATGAACATAAGACTGGAACTGGGGTAAGGGTGCTGTGCACATCCAACATAACTCCTCCGGGAGTTACGGGCTTGTGTTCAGCGCACCAAAACACACACAGACAAACTTTAACGTTTAACACGTGTCTTGTGGACAACTGTGCTGCGTTTCAGATGTTTATAATTAAGCTAAACCGTTAAAGAGGTTACCAGTGTTGACTTTCACAAACAAACCCAAACACAGCGTCTCCAAATCCGTTTGGATCTCCAGAGAGCATCTGCAGTGTTCGTAAACTCATGTGCTGCTTTAATCAGAGAAACATCACATCACATATTTATCAGTCTGACAGTTTCTACAATGTGCTTTGTGTAATGAAGCTCCTTTAGCATGATTCCACGCTGAGCACATCATGTTCTGGTATACCAAACAAGTAAAGCACGGATGAGATCTCCTTCAGATCTTGAATATTTCCCTTCGGAGACGAATGAGATCAAACGGAATGCAAATGGAAACTTTTATTTAAGTGTCACCTTTTCTCATGAGAAAACGAGTCAGAAATCTCACAAACGTCTCCATCATTAGAGTTTAAGAAGAGATGTCGACAATGTGTCAAACTGAGCTCAGATATATTAAGTCTGCAATCAAAAAAGACCTCAATATCAACTCAAACATTTCTCATCACATTTACCCAAATCCAGATTATTTGATCTCTTCAATCTATATTCATTTACAGAATTCAGTTTTTATTTCTCTTAAGTCTATGAAACATCTGAGACCCAAACGAAACAACTGAGAACTCCGTCAGATCTCCTGAGCTATGAAGGAGCAAATAAATATCCCCTTCGGGGACAGCAGTGAGAATTCTGGGTGTTTTCTCAAAGAGAGATATTCCATTTAATATCACCGATGTCTAGAAGCAGGGGCGGACTAGGAAGCAAAACTGGACCTGGATTTTTTTGCCCACAACGGCCCTCCAACATTTCTGTCGAGGGGGGGTGTTGTATGTAACGTGACATTGCGTTACATGCATACGTGTCGGACTCGCTAATGCCTTCGCGTTGCGTGCATTCGCATTTACAATACATCCGTCTGTCCGGCCCAAGTATCCATTCCGGCCACATACGTTAGCGGTCCACCGGGAAAAATTTCGGTACTCCACATGGCCAGTACGCCCCTGGTCAAGGCCATTCTGGACTTAGACAGTATGTACTACTGGTCAGTCCGCCCCTGTCTAGGAGAAATATTAGAAAATTGTGATTTTTCTTTCTTATGGGTAGTTATCATTCTTGGACCTTTTTACAGAGCATGAGACCCGTGAGCTGAACAAAGAGATAAACTTGAGTGGAGTCAAAAAAAGATCTGTACAGACCGGTGAGGAGCTGAAGTCGGCCGGCGGGCTCCTCGCAGACAGGAAGTCCTTCAAAGGAAGTAGCAGCTGCAGTCTGGAGTCAATATAGAGGAGACTGTCGAGTTCAGAAGGTTCGGGAGTGAAACCTTCACCGGACACAAGACACAGAGATGAGACCGTCTGAGAAATAAGATTAGATTAGATTAGATTCAACTTTATTGTCATTACACATATACAAGTACAGTGTAACGAAATGTAGTTTAGGTCTAACCAGAAGTGCAATTAGCAAGTGCAGATATACAGTGTGAATAAATACAGATACAATATTAGGAAATAACTATACAATGGGCATGTACTATGAAAATACTTTACAGAAGGAATGTACTATGACAATATATACAGAAGGCTATATACTGTGAACATTAATGTACAGGAGGTTATAAACAGATAACAATATAGACTATACAATAGTGCAAGTGACCTGAGTGTGCATTAGTTACAGACATTAGCTATTAAAGTTACAGTGCAGTAGATGAGTTAATGTGGTTATTAAAGGTACGGTGCAATACATGAGTAGATGCAGATATACAGTTACAGTGCAGTGGATGAGTTAGTGCAGTTATTGAAGCTATAGTGCAATAAATGAGAAGATGCAGTTAGTTATGCGATAGATGCAATAATGCAATAGATGAGTTACAGTGCAGTAGGTGAGTTAGTGCAGTTATTGAAGTTACAGTGCAGTAGATGAGTAAATTCAGTTATTAAGGTTACAGTGCAGTAGATGAGTTAATGCAGTTATGAAAGTAGTCCATTCGTGCTAATGAGCATTCAGTGTAATATTCCTGGTGTGCAAGTGAGCAGTATAGAGTGCAAATGATGCTGTGTGTGTGTAAACAGTCCGGTAGAGCAGATACATGAAGTACTGGTGTGTACAGTTCCGTCATGCATGGCAGCCCTGTAGTGCAATGTTAACATTGTAGTAGCAGCATTAAGTTAAAGTTATGAGAGGTAGTGAAATCAGTGGGGAGCAGAGTTCAATAATGAAACAGCTCTGGAAAAAAGCTGTTTCCTAGTCTGCTGGTTCTTGTCCGGAGGCACCTGAAGCGCCTACCGGAAGGCAGGAGAGTAAACAGTCTATGAGCGGGGTGAGAGGAGTCCTTGAGAATGCTGCGAGCTCGACGCAGACAGCGTTTCTTCTGGATGTCCTCAATGGAAGGGAGTGCAGTTCCTGTGATGCGCTGGGCTGTTTTCACCACCCGCTGCAGTGCCGTGCGCTCAGCAACAGAACAGTTCCCGTACCAGACTGTGACACAGTTGGTCAGGATGCTCTCTATCGTGCAGCGATAGAAGTTCACCAGGATAGTTGAAGACAGTTGGTTCTTCTTCAGTGTCCTCAGAAAGAAGAGACGCTGGTGCGCCTTCTTGACCAGGCATGAGGTGTTGGTGGTCCAGGACAGGTCCTCCGAAATGTGGGTCCCCAGGAACTTAAAACTGGAAACACGTTCAACAGCCGTCCCGTTAATGTGGATGGGGTCGTGTGTGCCTCCTTTCGCCTTCCTGAAGTCCACGATGATCTCCTTTGTCTTGGAGGTGTTAAGGAGCAGGTTGTTGTTTGAGCACCATGTGGCCAGGTGCCGTACTTCCTCCCTGTAAGCAGTTTCATCGTTGTTGCTGATGAGACCAATCACTGTTGTATCGTCTGCAAACTTGATGAAGGAGTTAGATCCATTCACAGGCCTGCAGTCGAGTGTGAAAAGGGAGTAGAGAAAGGGGCTCAGTACGCAGCCCTGAGGTACACCAGTGTTGAGGGTGGTTGTGGTGGAGCAGATGTTGCCTAACCTAACAAGCTGAGGCCTATTCGTCAGGAAATCCATAATCCAGTTGCAGGTTGAATTGTTTATGCCTAGGTTTCCAAGTTTGATGATTAGCTTGGAAGGGATTACAGTATTGAATGCAGAGCTGAAGTCTACAAACAGCATGCGTGCATAAGTGTCCTTATTGTCCAGATGTGTGAGCACGGAGTGCAGCGCCATGGACACTGCATCATCTGTGCTCCTATTGCTACGGTAGGCAAATTGGTATGGGTCCAGTGTGGATGGTAGAGAGTCTTTTAGGTGTGACAGGACCAGCCACTCGAAGCACTTCATAACAATGGGTGTGAGTGCTACAGGGCGGTAGTCGTTCAGGCATGTCGGGCTGGAATATTTTGGAATGGGCACAATGGAGGTGGATTTGAAACATGCTGGAACCACTGCTTGGGCGAGGGACAGGTTGAAGATGTCCGTGAAGACCCCAGCGAGCTGCTCCGCACATGCCCTGAGTACGCGACCAGGGATGCCATCAGGGCCAGCAGCCTTGCGCGCGTTTATCCGGCTTAGTGCAGTGAAAACATCTGTGGAATTTACTGTGATGATTGGGTGGTCAGTGGAAGGTGTGAGCCTGGTGGCGGGTTCCTTATTGTCTCTCTCAAAGCGTGCATAAAAGTCATTAAACTCGTTCAGAAAGGCAGCATCTGTGGTTATGGGGATGGAGTGGTTGGGTTTATAATCACTAATGGCCTGGATGCCCTGCCACATGCGTCGAGGGTCAGAATTGGTAAAATGCTCCTCTACCTTCAACTTGTAGCAGTGCTTGGCCTTTTTGATGCCCCTCTTCAGATTTGCCCTGGAAGTACTATAGGCCTGTGCATCACCTGATCTGAAGGCGGTGTTGCGTGCTTTCAACAGGAGTCGCACTTCCTTGTTCATCCATGGCTTCTGATTAGGGTATATGGTGATCTGCTTTTGAGTTGTGACACTATCAATGGTGGTATTGATGTAGTCCAATACAGAGGAGGTGTAGCTGTCTATATCCGTGTGAGAGCCACTGGTGGCCTGAGAAGCAAACATACTCCAGTCTGTGTGTAGGAACCTTTCCTGGAGTGTGAAGTCTGCCCCCGCAGGCCACACCTTGATGGTCTTCACTGATGGCTTCACACGATTAATGAGAGGTGAATAATTGGGGGTGAGGAACAAAGAAAGGTGATCAGATTGACCCAGGTGGGGGAGGGGGTTGCGGTGTAAGCTTCAGCCATGTTTGTATAGACATGATCTAAAGTTTTGTTTCCTCTTGTGTGGCAGGAAACATGCTGGTGAAATTTAGGGAGCACTGTCTTTAAGTTAGAGTGATTAAAATCTCCCGCAACAATAAATGCAGCCTCCGGGTGAGCAGTCTGTTGTTTACTGATGGCTGCATGAAGTTCTTTCATAGCAAGCTTGGCATCAGCATCCGGTGGAATATAAGCTGCCGTTATAATGGTGGAAGTGAATTCCCGTGGCAGCTAAAACGGTCTACATTTAACCACGAGAAACTCAAGGTTAGCCGAGCAGTGTCTTCCGACAGTAACAGAGTTCGTGCACCAAGCTTTATTGACATAAATGCACAGTCCACCTCCTCTTGTCTTACCGGATTCCTCTGCCGTTCTATCCGCGCGGTGTGTGTTGTAGCCCGCTAACTCAATAGCGTTGTCCGGTATGCCGCTGTGTAGCCATGTTTCCGTGAAGATTATGACATTGCAGTTCAGAAGTTTTTTGTTGTTGATGATGCGGAGTCGAATCTCATCCATTTTGTTCACTATTGATCGTGCATTAGCAAGGAAAATGCTGGGTAAAGAGAGCCGGTGTGGTTTTAGCTGTAGCTTAGCTCTTAGCCCTCCGCGTTTTCCCCGTCTTTGTTTACGATCTCGACGCCGCCGGCGAGCACTTCCGCCCGGCCGTGTGGGGTGCGTAGCATCGGGTGCTTTGGCGATCTCAGGGACGAGTTGAATGTTGCTGGTATAACTTCCGGGAATGCGCAAACCAATATCCAAAAGCTCATGCCGGGTGTACGTTGTGAATGCACAACTGTTCTTAACGAACAGGCCCGAGATGAGCAAGAAAAACACTATATAATTGCTAAAACTGGAGAGACGCCGAGCCTCGCGATGTTCACGCGCCGCCATCTTGGTCAATAAAACACCTTGTCAACGTCAACATTCTGCTATTAGGGAAGAACCTTATACAACATACATAAATTATGTCAAATCAGCCTTCTGCGTATTTTTCTAGTTCAATTAATACGTGCGCAATCAGTATCTACGATAAAACAACATCTGTGTCCTTTTTGTCTCTTTCAGAAGCCATCTTGTGAAAATCAAGTCCAGCGGGTTTCCTGCAGCTGGTATTTGCACTTTTGGACTTCAGACAATATTCTGATTGCTACTCTCAGACACTCCGTCCAAAGACCTAAATAACTAAAGCTTGACTAATCTCTTCTGTTTCCCAGTGAGGAAATCTCCCATCAGGCCGAGCGGCGCTGCAGTGGACCAGCGAGCGCAGGGGTACGGCAGGGGTGAGGTAAGCTTTGGCATGCTGCCCTTGAGCAGATCGCGCAGCCGAAACGGAAGGCCGATTATAAGTCTCTGTGTAATTACAGTGACCTCACAGAGCACTGAGACGGGATTATAATGTAGGAAAGTGTGATGGAAAAAACTGCAGGTTTGGATAGTTCACAATAACACACTGTGACTCTGAGAGGTGGCAAAATTGAGAAAAAAATTCTACCTGACTTTTAAAACTACTTTCTAATAAATGAAGGAAACAAAACATTTAAGACAAACCTTTTTCTTTTAAGTTGTATGGAAGTTATAGACGAGACGAGTTTAGTCAGTATAAGGAAGTTTAGTACTTAAACTAGGCACAATGTTCAAATGCAAACAGTTTATTCACAATAAAAGTCTGGCATTTATAATTATAATATAGGATATATAAGGATACTATTTTACAATCTGTCCCCATTTTAAGAGAATACAAAGATAAATATTACAATAACAATATAGAAGAACGATATCAGAATCCAATTTTAAGTGATTAATTTCAATGAATGAACGAGAGAACATTGACTGACAATCAAACTCCTTTAGAATTTAACAAAGCTTAAAGTCCCAGTGAAATTCGAAAAGACAATGCCTATTTTTTTTATAAAATATCACAGTGTTTATTGTACATAGTTGATCAATGTGGGTCGTACTCTTTTTAAATTTTCTTGTGCCCTCATAATCTTCAGTTAAAATCTGAAAAAGCAGTTCCTTCCTGTAATGTCTATCCATCTTAAATGACGTATGTTAGACGGCATGGGCGGAGTATCCGCTAACTCCTCCCCTTTGACTGTTAATCTGCTGCCTGTTCCATTTCAAATCGCAGATAAAGACGAAAGTCACGCCTACTATTTTTCTTATTAGAAATTCCATTTCACTTAAAAAAGCGTTGAAATACAGAAGTAAAAACGATCACAACCTTCAGTTCACGTTGACTTTAACATTTGGTGTGAAGGGTCATGCACCCATTGAGTAACTTAGTGATAAGATACTGTTATTTAATTACTTTTCCCATGAAAAGTTAAGTAAAGGATTATTTTTTATAAGAAAGAATTTCACTAAATACTTTGTAATATTTTCAATAGTGGAAACAACATCAAAATTATAAGTGTAACTTTAAAATGTAAGCTTTAAAGTATCCATCTCACATTTGTACACTTTGGTATTTTAATAAAAATAATTTATTTTGTTTTATATTATTTATTTGAATGAATCAAATAAGTCATTTCATGTCTATCCTTGAATCATTTCTAATCAAGGTTGATGTAGGATATAGAAAGTAGTTAGTATTAGTCATTCAATTCTTTTTGGAGAGAGTAATTTGTACAGTAATCTAATTACACTTTTGAATGACTTTCTCAGAGTAATTTACTCAACAATGCGTATTTGCGAGAATTATATTTGATTAAACCAAAGCGTGACAAAAGTAAATCATAACAACACAAAGTGATCTTTGTTTAGCTATCAGAACGCATTTTCTCCGTTCTCAGAGTTCAGGACGGAAACAGACGAGTGAGTCAAGGCCCCGTTTAAACCCCAAATAACAATCTGTCTCTTTAAGAAGAATGTGTACTACAGAGTGACTCAATGTTCCCGCGGCTCACAGTGTATTTATTACATGTGCAAGTTCTCCTTAGTGTCTGGATAGGTAAATGTGCACATATAGAAACAGATTTTATTCTCGGCGTGTAATACAATAAATGCACATTCTGTCATTTCTCTTGATTTCGGTAAATGTACCTTTGGTGTGTGACTCGATGAATCTGTATTGTTCTGATCTTCCTCTAGATCTTCTAGTAGTTCCTCTAGTCTCTCTCTCTCGTTTTGTGTCAGGAGCACCGATGTGCCTGCAACACCTGCCAACTGAACACACAGCATCTATTAGCACCTGGCCTTAAATTCATCTGTCAATCACACAAACATTTCATCTTTGTGCCAAAGAAACTAGGAACCAAATTTGTTGAAAGGGAAATGTAACATATGATCAGATCAGATTTCCGATCGAACAACACATCCAACCATTCTTTAACCATGACATTGTGTAATTTTCCTATCAAATTATCTAAAAAAAGCAAAAAGCAAAATGAGTCTTGTTTTGGGAAAAAAGATCAAAATGAGTTTTGCTTAAAAGAAGGTCAAATATCTGTCGATTGGGTTGGAAAATAAATCAAAAATATCTCTATGTTAAGTACTTAATTCAGGTTATTTTTCCCATAATGGTTAGCACAGATATCAATGCTTGTTTTATGCATAAAACTCCCTTGATTTGAATCATTTCCATAAAATAATTACAATCTTAGGTCATTTCGATTCGCAAATAAATGTAAATGTTAAAATATTTCCATAGGAAAACCAGGTGAAAAATACAAAGTAAGAATTTAATGTGAGCTGTGTTTACTAATACACAATGTACACCGTTAGACTTTACATTTACAGTATTTCATCATCTTGGTGAATACAAATGTTCTGGAAAGAAAATGTCTCCTTCCTAATACAAACTGACATGGAAGAGGGATATAGGATAGTGAATACATTTTTCAGGGCTGTGACATGAACTTAAGCCTGGTTGTTTAAAATGAGATAAACTAATATAGATCCAATAAAAATAGATAAATATAGAATAAAGACGGGAAAGATAACTGCCCTGTATAAGATCTTTAAAGCTTCTGCATGTGTTCAGTCATACGGGTCTAATTGGCCTGACGTGACCTCCGCATACCTCAATATTTTTCTTGACAAAGTCTTGCCTGCGCTTGCCGTGAGCAACTCTGTGCCGTCTGCTGTCTGGAGACTGATCTTCCATCACCTGCTGACCCTCTTCAGACACGTCACACGTGTTTTCTGTGTCAACACACACAGTTAACTGATGATATGAATGATTAACATGTAATTCACTGATGAAGGCGCTCTACATTTATTACATCATACTGGACCGGACCACACACACACACGCACACAACCACACACACACGCACAAAAAAACGCGCACACACGCAGAGTCGCAGACACACGCACACAAACGCACACACAACCACTCACGCACGAACACACACTCACGCAGGCACACACGCTCACGCACGCAGACACACACAGAACCATATACACACATGCAGACACACATACATACACACACACACAGACCACATTCACACACACACAGGTCTTTCTGATCTCATGAGCTATAAAAACATAATTTATAGTGGCATGACGCCCTCTAGTGTTAAAACAACGACATGCAATCGGTAAAGTTACAGAAAATATTTCTTTACCTCTAAATGTGATAAGTATCCTGTCATTAATTAAAATTAAAATCAGTATTTCCTAAAAACATATTTCTTACATACTACCACAATATACGCTTTCTTACATTGTGCAGCTTATAAATAAAAACATCTTAGATTTTTCACAAGAAATAAAAAAGGAGCTTTAGTATCAAATCAACGTTTGAATTACTTATATATATTTATATTTTCTTTCACTTCACCTTCCTTCAGCCATCTCGGATTGGAATCTTCGAGAACTTCAGTCCCAAACACAGGCACAAAATCCACTTCCTCGCTGCAATCCTGAGCTGAGAGAATAAAGGTCCACAAACAAGAAAAGACATGAACACATGAAGGAGATTCTTTCACAGATTAGCTTTGCATATACATCACGCATGTTTGATTTGTGTCACGCGATTCATGACAGAGATTCCTAAGAGCGCTCGTGACGAATGACTGCGCACACACAGCTTTCTCCTTCAATCACACTTACAGCTGTCGGGGGTCAGCGCGAGAAAGCGTCTGGTGTTGTCCATCTCATCGCTGCTCTCGGGACTCTGTCTGACAGCCTGTAAAGAATGGCTAAATTACAAAAGGATGAGACATTTGAGTCCATCACCGATGCGTTCGAGCGTAAAAACCCACCTGAAGCTCCTGCCAGAGTCTGAGATGAAGCTCCCTGCCGTTCTGCTTCACCTGTCTCTCCGCTGACAGTTTGCCAGCCAGAATCCGGTCCAGTTTCTTCATTTTCTTGATGGCTTTTCTCAACTCTGGATCTTCGTCTTCCTCATCAGAATCTTGTGAAAAACAACAGAAGATTTATGTTCTCACATACTTTACTCTGCCGTCCAGGTCAATAACACTGTCGACCGTTCGGCCTCGAAGGAACAATCAGATCTCTCATTTACCTTGATCAGAACCGTGTTCTGCACACTCGGCGATGTCACGTGTGTTCTCCTGAACCTGCTTTATGATTTATGTCATTAACGCCTACTGTCATTGGGCTTTTAAACATTTAAAAAAATATATACAACTTCACCGTAGTATCCTTGACATCAGGGCTGAGGACCTCCAGAGATCTGTGGCCGTCTCGACTCGCTCTCCTGATCTCGGAGAAAGACTCTCGACTCCCGGCTTGAGAACGTTCACTGCTGGCCGGTCGAGATATATCATCCAGGCTGCCTTTGGTGATGTCCATGTAATCCACAGCGACTACAACATTTACTGTTTGAAAAGCATTTTTTTTAAGAGACAGAGTTACTGTTTGTTCCTTCATCACCACATTATTTAACACTAAGAGTAAAGTCATGTATGTGCTTTCTGATGCTTTCTGCTCTGCTTTAGACTTCAGAACTTCAGAGCGAGATATTAGGATTCAAGACTTTCTTATTATTACACGTTTCTTACACATATGCTTTTAGGATTGAAAACAAGCACTTCATGGATCACAAGATGACATTGAAAATATACTAAAGCATTAGTGCAGCATTACTTACCATGACACAAGGGCAGATTCTCTGATGGACATCCAATGTTTTCCTGTAACCTCTCTGGATCCTATAGTGATAGATTATGAGCATCATTAGTGAAGATAAAGATGTTTGTGTGTAATGTGTGTCACATGTTTGTACCTGCAGGGATTCTGGACCCTCATAACTGACCCGAGAAATCACCTCCAGACGACCCTCGGCTGCATCCATTTCATCTCCACGCGCAACTGCACATCTGGGGGTATTGCACAAAAGTAGAATTAAGAAAGCCAGGATAACTGGAAAATCCCGGTTTATCCCTTATCTTGGATTTGTGCAATGTGATCTCTGTACTGTCACCTCTCAGGCTGATCATAGCCCATCATAACTCGAGGAAAAAGTAACGTTGGAAAATACGACTTAATGCATTGCGCATGATCGGCCTTTACGTTTCGTTGGCATGGCGACGCTCAAACTGTTTAAATGAAGTGAATTGCTAAATGTATTTCTTACCCTGTGAACTTCACACGAGCTGTTTTTCATCCTGTTGTGTACAACAAGCGCGAGGTATCTAAGGACGCTTAAAGTTACCGGATGTGGTAACTGTGGCTGCGTAATGCTCGACTCCATTGGGCCGCTGCGCAGACCGAACGGTGTATGACGAACGTGTGCGCGGTCTTAAAACGATTACCAAACAGATGCTGCGTCCCAATCCGCAAACTATCCGTCCTTAATAGTATTCGAAGGTAGAACTAGTATGTCCCAAATCGTAGTATGTAGTATATTCCGGTAGAAATTCCAAGTGCAGATGGATAAGAGACATCAGCTGTGTCCCAAATGACATACTAAACACACTATGCACAGTGCACTCAGCCATGTAGTGTATGAATTGTAGAGGGGTAGTATCGTCCTAATTTAAATACTAAACTGTTTTGCGCAAATGACGTCAATCGCACGGCACAATGCGTGTGAAAAAAATCTATTTGTGCATTGTTTTGCCCAGAAACACTTATGTCATCATCATTTTCACTCTTTATGAGAGTTCTGCTCGAGCAGCGTCTGATAGCCCCGCCTCCACTCCGCTACGTAAGCGTAACTGCGTCCGTTGGGTGCGTGAAGTGTCCACAGTTTCACACTTCGGCTTAAGAAGTGCATCATCCGGGCTCTAAAAGTGCACTTCTTTTTTAAGAGTTCTAAATGTCATGTGAACGCACTACTCACACTATTTATACTACATTTATACCGCTATTTGGGGCGCAGCTGCCTCCGTCATTTCTCTCACGAGTGGCAGCTTCTTCATGTCGTTCACGAACGAGGGTTGCGGGTCCGTTAGATCGTTCGCACTCAAAACACCAGCAATGTGCATTACATAACATTGTTGAAAATGATCATTTCACCTGTTGATGATTTCATAATTCTTAACCTTTTTTGTTAATCGTTTAGTGCTTTAGTGGGTTTTCATGTACAGCTGCTTCCCAGCAAACACAGAACGTTCCTCTAACTTTTGTACAAAGGCAGGGGGAGGTTCCCCTAACCTACAGGCAACGTTCTATTAACGTTAAGAAAACTTTCCTGGAAATGTTAGAATATCTGTTCTGGGAACCGTGCGATAACGTTGCCAGAACGTTCTGGGAACCAAAAATTGTTGGCTGGGTTAGACCCAATACTCTGGAAAATATTTGACCAGTGCTTCATGATATACCCTGCGTTCCATTTCGTAGGCCTGAGTCCTATGTAGCCCTTCGAATGGTTTGTCCTCCTGAGTGAGAGCTTTGAAGAGTCACATAGTGTAGGGGACCAAACAACTGTTTAATGAAGTACCCTTCTGCGTCATCATCCCAAGACCATAGGGGCGTCCCCGCGCAAAGAATCATGGGAGCCCGAAGTGAAATCCATCATTATGAAAGGACCTTTCATTTGTCCAGTTATGAGCTCTTCGGTTTGGAACGTTCAGGGCCCTTCTGATGGCGATATATATCCCAGTTGTAACGCAGGGATAGTTTATGTAGGAACAGTATGTCTAATTTAATAAAATAATAAAGCCCTGCTTAAAACACAATAAAATGTCATAGACTTCCTGGTTATAATGGAAATTGTATTGATTTTAATTGAAACTGTGATGGTAAGTGATGTAATTTATTGGTGGTGTTGTCATACAGATGGGAACCCAGGTCCCGTCGAGAACACCGATTCCCGATATCCTGGCGACTGATTTGGCCTGCTGCCAGCCCACCGTTTGTTCCCTTTATTAACTAAAACCTTTCTTCCGTTTCACCCGTTACTGCGTGCGCGAGCAGCGCGTTCCCATTGCGCACGCAAAACACACATGCAGAGCCCCTGCATCACAACACAAGACCCCTTCACTGCTGCTGTCCGATTACACATTTGCTTTGCGTTACTTTAAATACTGTGAAACCGCTTCAAAAATATTATTTTATGACACGTTGAGTAGAAAACCCCATTGGCGAATTTTTTTGCTTAATTTTACCATAAATTTTCTTAATTTTTACATTTGTCTCCTTAAAAAGAGACTAAACATCTTAGGTCACTTTCCTTGTCAAGAAAGTGGATCTTGCTTTAAGAATGCTTAGATATTTTAAATACAAAACAGACAAAAATGTACTATGTGTTGAAAATGAACACATCATTACGGTTTGAATCTCTTTGTTAAAGTCAAACAAATGACAGCACAAGTGTTTACAGAAATAGTACACTTTATTATATAGATGAATCTCTGTCTCATATAATTTATTTTGAAATCTCATAAAGGCCTTTGGATTTGCTGGCACTACACCGACACCTACAGCTGGACATGACTGTATCATTATTATATTCACTTTCACATTCACTGTTTCACATCCAAAGCTGAGAAATGCATCTTTCTGTATGAAAATACAACCTAGACAAATATTGATGCCGCGTGTCCCTTTTTAAAACCCACCAATAATTTTGGTCATGCAAAAATAAAACAAGGAGTAGGACGTGTCTCACTTAGAACAGACCATAATCACTTCATTATTAAGTCATTACAAATATGTCAAAATAGAAGATAGAATGTACTGCAACAACATACAGTATACATCCAGCTAATACTGAGCTAATATACAGTACAAAAGTATTCTGTAAATCTTTAAACACACGGTTTGATAACAAACACATATTTTAGAAATGTTACACAGCACAGTTTACAAAACAACAACAATTGTGCAAGTGCTGCTGTCTTACAGAGAAACAGCAATCACGTGAAGATTCAGTCACCATGACAACGGTGATAATGATAGCATTACGATGATCCTAAAAGTGCAAAAGTCAACCCGCTGTGCTGATACCATCAGATCATATGCGCATGAATAATATTTCATCAAGTATATATTTGGTTTGAATAGTGTTCTTGCTCTAATAATTGTGTTATGGTAAATTAAAGATCGGGTAACACACGCAGTTTCCAATCTCATAGTAATCTTGAGTACCTATACAGTAGTATTGCATACGTTGTATCTTCGTCTTAGTTTGATCAAATTCATAAAAGAGAGATACAGCTGTACGATTATTTCCGGAAAAACACGAGCGGGCAGTGGGACGGAATTACAGCAAGAGCACACAACACATCATCGCATTAATCCCTTCGTATTCTTTACATTATGTGCGTACACACCGATTGCCAACAAAACACAGACGTATGACTTAGTTCGACAAACCACGTCATGACCGGCATGTTTAAGCACTGGGACTGCTCCATCTATCAGTTTCAAACCATCTTCAAATCCAGCATTAATATAACATCAATTACTGAAATGCTGTGAACAAACAGACACACCTAAACTCCACTATCGCAAGAGTAACGAGCAGCAGCTTCAGGCCCACAGTGCAGCCGATCTTGACACAGCACAGCCGATCTTGATAAGCAGGTCTTCCTATCGCTCAACGGATGGTGTGTGGGAGGGCTATTTCTTTCACCTTACCCTGGGCGAGCTTTTCCGGACGAATTGCCGAATAATGGGAAAAGACTTATAAAAACTTTCCAAAACAAGTTGGAGTGCTAGGGGAGTGTATCAAGCACAGAAATCCTACGTCATGAGTCCATATAGTTTTTTAACAAGTTGTCCATGTTAAGCATGAGAAGACGCATGTTCAACAGTATAAAGAAGTTAGAACGCATGACATAGCATGTTACCCGATCTTTAAACATTTTTATTTAGAGTCACTCTCTTATAAAATCAAAAGAAAACAAAGACAAAATCCAGGCACTGTGGGAGATGCAGGAACATTATGTTTCTATTAAGGTAGAATCGGTGCGTGTGGTAGAGAAGGTTCTCAGGAGCTCATTGAAGTCACACTGAATGTTCGGGCTCTGTGATGCGGCACATTCCACCAGCGTTCGGCCCATGTGAGCGTACAGCGCTTCACCCAGTTTAGCGGTGGCTGTGCGGACACTGCTGCCACGACCATGAGCCGCTCCGCTGTTACTAGAGCAACTGAGCAGGTGCCAGAAGAGAGGAAGAACTTTCTGCTCCACCAGTTGAGGTTTGCGTGGATACAGCTCCATCACAAGCTCTGCACGGCACAGAATCACACATCAACACATGATCAGACTGCTCCTGGTCTTATTGAAACCCAGCTCTTGAATTCTCGGACTCACCTGCCACTTTCTCAATAAGATCCAGCTTTGCTTTGCCGCTCACATACTGAGCCTTTGAGCAGAAGGGTTGTAGGAGCAGTCCGTTGTCTAAACATATAAAGTGACATATAACAAATCAACACAGAAGTAAACGTGAAACCGCTTTTATACCTTCAGGACTGTAGCTTATCTGTGAAACAAGAACAAAAAGTGAGACGCACCGATGTTATCCACGAGCGCCTGGACAGCCCCCAGTGCTGCCCTGTAGATGGCGTTGTTTTTGGAGTTAAGGTGATTGTCCACAATGGCTGGAATGAGAATATTGAGCACTTTTGTGAGGTTGTCTTTGAGCAAACGGATGATGTTCTGCAAGGCCTCCAGCGCCCGCAGGTTCACTTTGCTGTTGGACTCCTGCAGACGCGCCTTCAGAGCATCAAACACCTGCAGTAGATTAAGCACACAGTCATCGACACCTCAGAACATCGTCTGCAGAAGACAAACAGTCACATGATGGACAGTTCTCTCACAGGCAACATGCTGCTGATGACCAGAGACGGGTTCTCTTCACAGTCAGCCTCCAGCTGATCGATGGCTTTGATTCTCTCTCGGAAATCCTTGGAGTTCAGCAGCGTCTTCATCTGTTTGATGTATTCGCTCCTGTCTGCGAGGCTGTGGAAGGCTCCTTTACTGATGATGAACTGACCGCAGTCTCTGCTGAAAACATGACCACACATGTCATCGTAACAACAATGCAGATCTGATCCTGTTCTGAAGAGACGCTATCTGTCACCCACCTGTTAGACACCAGAGGCATGAGGGACGAGGTGCCCGGGAGAGAACGCCTGCCCCGCGCTGATGGAGCATCCTGAGGCATCTCGCCCAAGCCCTGAAACACACATGTATGTAAATGAGTGTCTAATATCATGTAATCATTGTCCGAGATCAGCTCGAGGGAACACTGGAAAAGTATTTCAGATCATGAAAACTGTAAGGAGAGAATGTACCTTAGTCTTGAGAGTAAATACAGCGTCTCTGATGGTGGGCAGATCTTTAGCAGTGACGAACTTCTCCAGCATTTTATCAAAGTCACGATGAGAAGATAATAGCAGAAGCATCCTCCGACCGAAGTACCTGACAGAAACATCATCGTGATGTGTATGAAGGGCGGACAACGTCAGAGCGTCTGATGAAGTGACCTTTGACCCATGACTCACCTGGCCTCTTGAGATGAATCCTGAGACAGCTTGGAGACGGCAGGCAGGAGGCGGTCGGTCAGATCTTTCGCTCCAGACAGGGAGCGGGCGGCTCCCACTCTCTCCACCAGAGAACACAAATGCTGAGCGGTGCACTTCCGTACCATTGAGTTCAAGTGACTTAAGATCAAACAAACATCACAAATAACAATCAAAGATTTATCAACATCACCTTGGTAAGAATCCATCCTTAACTACACTAAAGACTTGTAATGAAGTGAAGTTTAGCTCTGCGAATGCGTGTTTTCTGACCCGAGTCCTCCGACAAGCAGCGCGTTCATGCTGCGGGTTGCTGTGCAGTTCTGCACCATACCGTCCAGCGCTTTGTCCACGTCCTGTCTGATGAATGTGTTGGTTTCTCCGGCTTTATTGAGCAGAGCTCTGACCGTTCCCTCGAGCTCCTGGTCCATCCCCTTCTGCAGAACAGCGAACATCTCACTCAGCGTCACCACGGCAACACGAGACACTCCAGAGCGCAGGTTACGAACCTGAAAAAAAAATCCTTCAGCTGTGCTGGACAGGACACTGTACTCTACTGTACGCTTTAGTGGGAATGAAACAAGCGAAATGAATCAATGAATGTGTAAATGATTCCGTGGATGTGTGAATAAATCAGTGGATGTGTACATGATTCAATGGATGTTTACATGATTCATTGGATGTGTACATGATTCTGTGGATGTGTGAATGAATCAATGTGTGAATGATTCAATGGATGTGTGAATGATTCAATTGATGTGTACATGATTCAAGGGATGTGTGAATGAATCAATGGATGTGTGAATGAATGATTCAAAAGATGTGTGAATGATTCAATGGATGTGTAATTGATTCATTGGATGTATGAATGAATGTGTGAATGATTCAATAGATGTGTGAATGATTCAATGGATGTGTGAAGGAATCAATGTATGTTTATATGATTCAGTGGATGTGCACATGATTCAATTGAAGTGTACATGATTTAATGTATGTCTACATGATTCAAAGGATGTGTAAATGGTTCAGTGGATGTGTGAATGAATCAATGGATGTGTGAATGAATTAATGTATGTGAACATGATTCAACCGATGTGTGAATGAATCAACGGATGTGTGAATGAATCAATGGATGTGAACCTGATTCAGTGGATGTTTAAACGATTCAAGGGATGTTCAAATGATTCAGTGGATGTTCGAATGAATCAATGGATGTGCACGTGATTCAGTGACTCACCTCCTGAATGAGCACAAGACAAACATCATGAGTTCTGCTGATGAGAACATCGTGGTGATACAGAGCCAAACTACGCACGATGTTCAATCCCTCGATCTTCTTCTCCCTACACAAACATATTGAACAGTATGTGCACTAATCAACAACTGGTTCTCGTTCATAATTTCTTCTCCTCTGGTTTTAACTTAACAGTGTACGGCAGATACTGTAGCTCTTCTTTGGAAAAGAAATGTAAACATGCAAAGAGGTACAGACAGAGTGAATGTTTCTTTGGGTTTCTGAGTAAATACTGAATCGATATCTACAGACTAAAGCTTGAATCAGCACTTATGATGTCTCACCAGTCGTCTGAGGCGAGCAGTCTGAAGCTCTGAGTGAGAGACAGCTCTGGTTTAGAGAAAGGCCGCAGGACTGTCTGATCCTGACCCTCTTTTTTAGGAGTCTCAGGAATCTGCTCATCTGAGAAACAAACAAAAAACAGCAACAGAGAGATAGATCAGCATTTAAAAAGGACGACCTTGATGACGTCACATGATGTCATTTCAAACATGTAATTAGGATTCTGTCTAATAACAGATGAATGTTTAATTGTTCAAGTGAATCTCACCAGAGCCGTGTGACGCTACAGGACGGGTTTGGGTCCTGGTCAGACTAGACGTCCGTCTGAGTCGGGGCGGTGCGTTTCTATTAGGTGTGCCGGTCGGAGGGGTTGGCTGATGGGCGGGGCTTAAACTTTTGACAGGATTTTGAGTTAGGCTGGAGGGAGTTTTGTCTGAGAGTGACTCGGAAGCGTTCAACCCCACGTCTGCAAATACAGAAACATGTCAGAAGACAACACACTATGAGCAGAGATGAGGATCACCAGTGTTGAGCTTTTTACCTTTCACGCAGTCAACATCATGAGTGAGTGCATGCGTCAGACGGCGTCTCATTGGCTCATTGGATTCCTGCTGCTGAAGACAACGCTGTCGCATCTTCTCACGAGTGAACTTTGAGAGTTTGATCCTCTCCTGTTACACACACACACACACACACGAGTGTATCATCATTCATCGAAGATCAGACAGTTAATAATAAACTTCAGACTGCTGATTGGTTCAGCTTTAGTGCGAATAAATGAGCACCTCCTCAGGCTCAGCACTGTCATCAGAGTCCATGCGACCGGCGATGAGTGCGTGGCCGTACACCCCTGACGGAATCTCACGGGGGGGTTTGTTAATGGAGTCGCCCTGCTCAACAGACACTGTCACACTGAGACGACCGGACGGAACAACAGATCCAAAAACTCCTGCAGAAACCCAAACACCAAGATCAAACATGACATCTGCAGTCTTTCACTTTTACATTTGTGAAGTGAGAAATCAAAGCAACCTCGTCCGATCACTCCCTCTGACATCTCGTGATCGCTGCGTAGCTTCGACACCTGCTGCTGAGATCCTGAGAACACAGAACAGAGCTGATATCATGAGAGATACACGAGAAGCCAAAACCTCTGAAAGACAAACAAACATCCAGAAGTGCTCTGATCTCAGACATTTGGGAAAAAAAATTGGCTTTTGAAACGAGAAAGTAAAAGGAGAGTTTTTAGAAGGACAAGATCCATCAGCCTGTGCACTCGTGTCTACTCATTTACACTGATGTGATTGGTTCTTCTGCTATCATTGAGCTTTGACATGATGGCTTCATTTATATTTAGAGGGACAGTTGGCTCAAAAATGAAAAATTCTGTTATCATTTATTTACCCTTAGGTTTCACAAACCTGCATACTTTTCTATGTTCTGATGAACACAAAGGAAGATATTTGGTAGAATGTTATTTACCAAACAGATCTCATTCCTCATTTACTGCCATAGTAGGGAAAATAAATACTATGTGAGTTAATGGGGGATGAGATCTTTTTGGTTTCAGACATTCTTCCAAATATCTTCATTTGTGTTCAATCCGAAGGTGAGTAAAATATGACAGAATGTTCACTTTTGAGCGAACTATCCCTTTAAGATGTAAAGGATGTGATGTCTCCTTAAACACTTCAGCAATGGTTCCGTGTGTGAGCTGGTCACCTTTAGAAGGTCTGAGGAGGTGGAGCTGCTCGCGCCCTGCCCCTCTTATCCGGGGTGATGATGTCATCTCTTCATCTGGATCTGATGGTCTGTTTGAGTAAATGAGCCTCTGACCCATGATACTGACATTTCCATCAGCGACACATTTATCCTGCTCTGTCACACCTGCACACACACACACAGCTATGGCATGTTTGGACTTGTATGTCTGGAGTGCTCGTGTGAAATCTGCATGTACCTTCAGCATCCCCTGAAGCCTCTCTCACGTGTCTCCCTGACGACACGCTCATCATGTGTGCTTTTGAGTTCACAGGGCTACATGAAACAGATTTCACACCCATGAGACCTTTATTTCAATGTCGGTTCTATTATATGAGAAGAGATGAATGAGTATGTGTGACCTGCTCTTGATGCCGGTGGGTGTGGGAGGTGAGCAGAGACTGCTCAAGCTGCTCTCGCTCAGAGGACTGGCGACGGACGGGGACATCCGATCCGGAGAGTCAGGAACCAGCTCCAGTTTTACAGCCGAGTCAGGACTGTCGGGATCCGGGTCTGAGCCGCTCACGCTGACTGCCGCCCGCTTCTTAGCAGCACTGTTCCTCAGTGAGCGCAGAGAGTTCAACATCTGAGAGATTAACACAGACTGGCATTAGATGGAAAGTCAGATGTGCTGAAGGACTGCAGCGATGTCGCCCTTCTCCTCACCTCCTCCCGTTCCAGCGCCTCCTCCTCGGGTTCTCGTGCTCTGCCGAGAGACAGATACAGATGCAGGTTTCTGTCTGATGGTGGAGGTGAGGAGGGCACAGAGGGTCTCCGATGGCCGGATGAAGCCCGCGCGGTACGAGGAGGCAGCGGAGACCGCTTACTGGAGCTCACGTCACCTGTGACATCATCAGAGAGGAGTTAACAAAGATATTTGCAGCATCATTAAACGAAACAGTAAAATGCAGCTGTTAACAATCATCTGGATTCATGAACACAACACAGTCAAAAAACAACAGCGCAGCAGAAAACATGTTCTGACCCGTGACGTCCCTCCGGAGACGAGGGCTGATCTCACGTTTGTTCGGCCACGTGTTGGAGGCGGAGAGCGAGGACTCGGTGTGATTTCTGCGGGGTAAGGTCGGGGCGAGCAGACTTCCTGTCACTGGGGTCAGAGGATACGAGGGCAGAAGGAAGGACCCTGGAGGTATTGAGTTGGAGGGGAGTGAGAACGTGCGCTCCACACTCGGGCTACCAGACATGAATCGACTCATCTTGGACAGACCTGAAACAAGTCAAATATGAAACAAACAGAAGAAATTCCCAAACCCCACAAATCACGCAAGAGCGATTCGCTGGTCACCTTTGTCAGAATCACTCAGATTGGCCATTTTGAAAATCTCTGGATCCGAGTCTAAACTTCCGCTGCGGCGATGTCGACCCAAAGAGCGCCGCGTGCTGGCCGGAGAGCGAAAATGCAGAAGTTCTGATGAACCTGAAGCCCAACAGATGACAGAAGAGTTATGTTTACATCACACATTTAACATGCTCAAGAGACCACACCCACAACTCCACCCCCCACATCTGTTCCTACAGAGCCAATGAACAGATTAACAATCAATGTCTCCATTGTGTTGTGAAGAGTGAACAGTATGAGTGCAGTGAGGACAGATGGAGAGTCAGTGCTCTTACTGGATTTGTCAGCTGTGTGCTGATTGGTTCTGAGGTCTTCACTGCTCACCTATGAGGAGAAACACCAGTGAGGTCACAACCATCAAACATCTCTCTCACTCATTTCTGAAGAGAATCATCATAAACACAAATTACAGCAGCTTCGCACAAAAAATCAGGTCTGATATCACACAATTGTCTGACTATTTAAAGCGTGTGACACAGATGATCTCGCATCATCTCCAGTTGAGCTGAAGAAACATCAGACACATACACTTTTATTCATTAACATATACAGAAAAATACAGATCTCATCTGAACACTTCATTCTACTTTTAAATAACATAAAAAGATTTGATGAATAAAGAGCAATGATGTGTTCTCTTGGGCCGTGCAGCATTAGCTGTGTTCTGATACAAGACATCTCTGTAATAAGAGTTTCCAAGACGTTTGTTAATGCCTGCAACATGAAGATGCTGATGTCATCACTCACCTGATCAGGTGACTTTCCGTTAGACGTGTCGGAGACCTGTCGGCCTCCAGAAGAGGACAGAGCAGATTTCTCCCACGGCAATTTATTTTTCCCCGCGCTCACGATCCTCCTCTGTTGAGCAATGTTATCTGTGAGGGACCCCAGACTGCCGGACATCTGATCCGAGTCTCTGCCGCCCTGAAGACCGCGAGAGCTGTGTGCTCGACCTCCGTTCAGAACCCAGTCCAGATCGGCACCGGAGCCCATCTGAGGTGAACGTCTCTGTCCGGGTTTGGGAAGGACGAGAGCGTACTCCACCATCCCGTCTGGAGACAACCGGGGGAGGACGTGTCGAGTTCTGCGCGCCTGCACGGCTGCCATAAGCCCATCGGCCTCTCCCGTCAGCTCCGCCCTGTCGATGGCTTTCATGAGCGGCTGTTTCTTGCCGGTGTCCAGACAATAATCCAACACTGCGAAAAGCTCCAGGGCCGCGTGACGCACCTTCTTCTTGCTGTCGCCGAGGGTCGGAGCTGCTTCCAAGCACAGAACGGGGATGTTAAAGTCCTTGCGGGGATGCGTGAGTAGGGCGGCGATGATGATGTTAAGAATGTCCTCTCGAACCCTGGAGTTCTTGTGCCTGAGCTGACCCATCATGAGGTCCAGCACTCTCTGCGGTCCCACCATTCTCATCAGCTGCCTGAAAACATTCATGTACTCGTGCCGGGTGACGTTACGAGAATCGCCCAGAGTTTTCAGCGTGACAGAAATGATCTCCTTGTAATATCTGTCCACGCTGTACTCCAGTTTCTCTATCAGGAGGTTGATAACCTGCAGAGTGCCGTACAAGACCTTAAAGTTGTTGTCATCCAGAAGTTTCCATAGAAACTGGATGAACTCTGTGATGCTGCCGGAGGTCACCTGGTTGAGATCCAGCTCCAGGAGAATTTTCTTCAACTTCTCCACCCCATTGGTCCGGTTCTGGTAGTTCTGGTGGTCCAGGAGCTGCTGGTGTAACTCCTGAGGTATTAAACCATAAATCATCATGGACGATGGTGCTGCCGCTCAGAATCCAGTCAGAGGCGGACTTGTGTCATGATGGTGAGGGATGTAGAGGCGTCACATGATGGGACTGTGTTTGTGATGTGGACATTGTAGCAGCTCCACAACTAGAGAAGAACACAAAGATGTTTTATATGAACTGAACGCACATACGCACAGGAAAATTACCCACGGTTTCTTATAGCTTTTGGCAGACACATTTCTATTTATATAACCACAGTCTTACTACAAATACCATTACAGTAGGATCCTGTACAATGAACATAATTCACTTGTGGTTGCCGTGGTTTAATTATAGTAACAACGTTTTTGTTTTACAGTAAGACTATGGTTTACTTTAGGGACGCATTATAAATTAACGGCCGAAACGATAACATTTCAAATGACCATTTATGGCCCGATAATTTATGGTGCATCCCTAAAATAAACCATAGTTTTACTATAAAACAACTACAATAAAAATGTAGGCAGATATATTGTAGTTGATAAATTATAATTCATTTCCTCTCACAGTTAAAATACAGATCGGTACAGTCTTTCTGTCGTGATCATTCACGGTACTGCTATTAGCCAAACATTGTCGACGTAGGTACAGTATGAAGATATTTATGGATGTGTAAATTATATGAATCAGGCTGCTGTCTGAATGCTTTCTGTCTTGAGACCTGTTGCGTGGGTATTAAGAACAATTTTCTGGGTCGCTCTGGAAGAACATCTAGAATTTGTTTATTAAATAAACGTCATACCAGAAACCTTTAAAAGTTAAATCATATTTTATTAGTGTAAAGTAGGCTTGGTATATAATTTTCAGGTGAAAGAAAATAATTGTCTGTCACAGAAATTGTTATATTACAATTTAGATTATGTTGATATCAGACAATATATAGGTTATCAGCTTCCAATGTTGAAGAATTATCGGTTATTGGTGTGATATATATACATGTACAAAATCGGTGCATCCCTAGTTTATTTCCATAAAGACTGTTTATCTCTATGAATCACATTACGTCTGTCTGTGTAGAAAAGAAAATACCATAAAAGGACTGAAGTGAATGTGCTGTGTTGGTTAAAATAGAGTGTGAATAGCTGCTGTGTGTATGGAGTGTCTTTTAAAGGTTAATTCACTGTGAATTATCATTTGCATGAATACTGTGAATGGTCAGTGTGAATTAGACTGTAATTCATGAAGAGTTCATTTCTAAATGACTCCGAATCATATGACAGAGAGAAACCACCTGTAGCGCGACATTCACTCCACATCATGTTATATGTTCATTATGTGTAAAGATTTAACGCTGTTATCGTCATAACATCACGACGGATGTTTGCTTTATATTTTCACATCATGCATTTGTACTTTCATCGAAGCAGTTTTTGTGTGAAACTCGATGATTCATACACACTATAACATCACGGACACACTGACGTGAGCCCGATATTCACATTATAAACGTGGAAATCACGAAACGGTAATAAAACACTGTGTTTTAGGAATATGCTAAGTGTTTGTGTGTTCGAGGTAGAATCAAACCTGTTATTGACGTTAAAAACGAGTCCAGATGATTTCGCTCCAGATTGTGTCTGACTCTCGCTCTGGTTCACTGTGATGATATGAGTCTGAGGTCAAACGGTATGATTTCGGTCTGGTTTTGGCTGTTTTTCGGTCTGATATTGGTTTTCTCGCTGCTTCCATCGCAACACTCAACCAAAATGGCGCCGATGTCACAAACCATCCGCTGCCATGGCGACGTGACCTCTGACCTCTCAGCGGGCTCACTTGCGCTGGGTTTGTAGGAAGTGTAGTCTACAAGTGTAACGTCCCCGACCCACCCAGACATGTCCATGGAATCATACACAAATGCGTTTAAAACATATAGCATACAATAGTGTGTCATATGTGGTGTGATTTGTTTTATTTTTATACCCAAATGTCATAGAAATGACCGACTAAAACTTAAAAGTTCTACATTTATATTAAGTCGTTTGTTTAGCAGACGCTTTTATCCAAAGCGACTTACAAAGAGTTTAGGAGCAATAAGCGATAGTTCATACAGGAGCCATAATACATTAAGTGCCAATAGAAAGTTACTGGTTTCTCAAAATCTGTTGAGAGAAGGTGTCAGTGTTTCCTTCTTCTCACTTGTATGTCAAATGTTCACAGAATAAATGGGTTTTAAGTTGTTTTTTTGAATGTTGTGAGAGATGAGGTTCACCGGACCGAGTTGGTAAGAATGTTCCACCATGAAGGAGTTGTGAATGAGAATGAGCGGGAAAGAGATCAACAAGACGCCGCTGGTCTGCTGAACGCAGGGATCTTGATGATGGCTGTAGCAGTGCAGGAGGGTGTGAACGTGAGCCGGTGCAGATCCAGTCATAGTCCTGTTGGAAAGTTCCCATTTTTAGAGACTTAAATGTCTATTAAAATGCAACATATATAACCCGACGTGTGAGTAAGTGAGTAATTCTGGTCCTATCAATACATGTTAAAGCTCAGTGTAGTATGTTAGAGGTTGTTGTTGTCATTGTGTTTTAGGACCTTTTTGTTTTTGTTAATAAATCATATTGTGAATTTAATGTTAAATTACAGCAGTGTTGTAGTCAGTAGTACATGTGTCGTATTGTGATAAAAGGTTTTTTTCACCGCTGACTGGTTTTCCGGAAGTGACGCATGCGCTGATTTGTGTTTGTTTTCCTGACAGCCGTCGCCGCTTTGAGCTTCAAACTGTCAGACATCCCTCACAAATACAGGTAAACACTCCATCAACATGTTATTTGTGCATTTTCCGTGTCTGTACGGTATAAATCAAAGTGTAACAGCGTGTTGTGGTGCACCGGAGCTCTATATGCAGATGCTAACGCTAGCACTTCTCTTCATGGACATTATTTATGATTAACGTTATTCATATCACTCTGTGATGAAGGTGATTTTAATCAATGTCGGCGACTAATGAACGTGTGCGGGTTCTCTAATGTTGTCATTGAATATATCTCATGTGATTACTGTCGTTCTAACCAACCATAGAACAGCCTATTGAACCGAATCTAGTGCGCTTTTTCCGCACCGTCGGGTATCTGTGTCTTAAAACCTACAGATCTTCATCTGACGTAGACAGCATTCTGTCCATCTTTATCAGTCGAGGACTTCATTTGGGGTCTGATAGGACGATCACTAGCTTTTGATTCGCGACTATTGTAATGTAAGTTTTTGTAAAAATGAGGACTTTAAATTTGAAACTTACAAAACATTAATGTTGTGACCTGATGCTTGCAGGTTAGTGTAATAAGAGCCTCAGTTGAGATAAAGTCTGGGTTTGAACTCCTCCATCACTCTTATTGTTTGTTCATCTCCTGCTCCACTGAGAGTCTAATGTTCCCTAAAGATCATGACTCTTAAAATCTAGTGAGCTCCCCATCTAGACAGCATTTGCAACAATCATAGATCGTCTTTTTGTCTTTGAATTGATTTGGTTGAGAAAATTGGCGTTTAGCTGTGTCTTAACACCCGGTGGACTGTCTAGAGCCGCTTCAAACGATGCTTATAAATTCGGCCGGTGGTCCAGGAGACATGTTGTGCTGCAGAACTTTGGGTGACCCGAGTTGGAGTCCCAGCTTGTAGTCCATTCTCTCATCTCATCACTTCCTGTCTCTCTCCCACTGTCCTATGTAAATAAAACCGTTATAAGGGCCAAATAGAACAAAAAAGCATGTGCATCTCTTCATTTTCCATCTTTCTAGGACATACTTCTCCGTGTTAAACGTGTTGCCAAGCACAGAATCAATAACAGGGAAAGAGTGTGTCATCTAGAGTTTGTGTTTGTCATAAATTTGTCCATAGTCTGTGCTGCTTGTGTTAGTTTGGGCTGGAAGGATGTGAAAAAATACAGAATATGTTTGTTTACTGCAGCTTTAACAAACTTCACAAGAATGTTGGAAGTGGCCTTCATGTAGTAAGGTAACGTAAAACTTCACTTTTGTGTTTGTAAGATGGACCAGTCGGCAAAGTCGTATATGTTTGCCAGTCTGACGCGTCCACACTCCGAGCAGCTCCTGCAGGGTCTACAGCTCCTGCGACAGGACCATGAGCTCTGTGACATCGTACTGCGCGTGGGTGATGCCAAGATTCACGCCCACAAAGTGGTGTTGGCCAGTATCAGCCCGTATTTCAAAGCCATGTTCACGGGAAACCTGTCGGAGAAAGAGACCTCAGAGGTGGAATTCCAGTGCGTGGACGAAGCCGCTCTTAAGGTGATGAGCTTTTGTTTGATAAAACATCCACATTACTCGTTCACTTCAAGAACTATTTCAGATGATTCCAGGTCCCATTTCATCTCAAAGAGAAGAATTAGGTCCATTAATGCATTAAGCATTTTGAATCGATCCATTGTGTTTTTTAATAGAACGCCCTAATCTACTGAGATAAATACTCAAATCACAGTCTTGAGTCTTGTGCTCATCATCATTTGAAGGGATTTACATTCAAAGTTAAACATCCAGACCACATAGCCATGAAAACGTTTAGTTTTGCATATTATGATAACGAGAGTTTGAGGGGTGGTGCGTTTGTCATGGAAGTAATAGTCTAAAAATACAAACGTCCTAAATGAGAAATGTAAAAACAGAATAGTTTGTCTTCTTCTGACTTTGGGGTGAAACGTGGATGTGAAATTACACAATAGTCCAATCCTTAGCACACACAGCTGCTGTGTCAAATCGTTCCAGCCTGTAGTGAAACGCACTCGTAAGTATGTAAGAAGTTGTCTTCACGTGTTGTGTGTTTCTTCATCAGGCCATCGTGGAGTATGCGTACACGGGAACCGTGTTTATCTCACAGGAGACGGTGGAGTCTCTACTCCCCGCCGCAAACCTCCTACAGGTTAAACTGGTGCTGAAAGAGTGTTGCAGCTTTCTGGAGAGTCAGCTGGACGCAGGGAACTGCATCGGCATTTCACGGTTCGCTGAAACCTACGGCTGTCACGATCTCTGTCTGGCAGCCACTAAATTCATCTGTCAGAACTTCGAGGAAGTGTGTCAGACGGAAGAGTTCTTTGAACTGACGCGGACCGAGCTGGACGAAATTGTGTCAAACGACTGCCTGAACGTGGTGACGGAGGAGACGGTCTTCTACGCGCTGGAGTCTTGGATCAAATACGACCCGGCGGAGCGGCAGCAGTATCTGGCGCAGCTCCTGCACTGCGTGCGACTGCCGCTGCTGAGCGTAAAGTTCCTGACACGGCTCTACGAGGCCAATCACCTGATCCGTGACGATCACGCCTGCAAACACCTGCTCAATGAAGCCCTCAAATATCACTTTCTGCCTGAGCACCGCCTCTCTTACCAGACCGTGCTGTCCACGCGCCCGCGCTGCGCTCCTAAAGTCCTGCTGGCGGTGGGAGGAAAAGCCGGTCTCTTCGCCACCCTGGAAAGGTGAAAGAATCATTCACTTTCCTGCTTGGGTTCAGCTTGAATTGTGTGTGTCACTTACACAAGTGATGCTCACAGTATTTGCTTTAATTTGATTGAAAATGATATGATGCCTAAAGTTGATGTGTTTGTGTGTTGTGTGTGTCAGTATGGAGATGTACTTCCCACAGACGGACTCGTGGATCGGTCTGGCTCCTCTTACGGTTCCACGTTACGAGTTTGGAGTGGCGGTTCTGGACCAGAAGGTTTACGTGGTGGGCGGGATCGCCACACACATGCGTCAGGGTATCAGTTACCGGCGACACGAGAGCAGCGTGGAGAGGTGGGACCCTGACAGTAACACGTGGTCCAGCGTGGAGCGTATGGCCGAATGCCGGAGCACTCTGGGTGTGGTGGTGCTGGCTGGGGACCTGTACGCTCTGGGGGGATATGACGGTCAGTATTACCTTCAGTCTGTGGAGAGATACGTGCCCAAAGTAAAGGAGTGGCAGCCTGTGGCGCCCATGACCAAATCGCGCAGCTGTTTCGCCACGGCTGTGCTGGACGGGATGATTTATGCCATCGGCGGCTACGGCCCTGCACATATGAACAGGTACCAATGTTAATTCCTCAGCTGATGCATTCTGGTAATTGTGTGGTTTGTGCGTTGATTTGTTAAGTGTTCTTTAACAAGCGTCAGTGTTCACTCGTGGCTCATGTTGTGTTGTGTTTCTATGATCACAGTGACTCTCTTGAGAGAGTCTGTCCCTTGAATCATGTCTCTTAACACATGAAGAGCGTGCTGGGGCTGTGCAAACACACTTGGCCTCTGTCATGTTTTCTCTGTTCGTTTAAAGTCATTTCACTATTTCACGCAGATGATTCAAGCTCATCTGTCATCTTTAAGTGAAGGAATAGATTTTTCTAATTAGTTAGTGTAATTTAATTACTTTTCACTTAACGGAGTAAAGTAAGATATTACTCAGATTTTTTCTGTAATGTAATTACAGTAAATTCTGATGTTATTGAACTAAAAACTGTGTAATATATAATCAATAGTGAAATTACATCACAATTATAAGTCTAACTTTAAAATGTATGCATTAATGTGTCATTCTCACATTTGTATTCTTTGGTCAGTTAATAAGAATAATTTATGTAGTTATTTATTTGAAATAATTAAATAATACGTTTCATGTCTATCCTTGAATCACCTTACTAATTAAGGTTGATGTAGGATATAGAAAGTAATTAGTAATAAGTAATTAAATACGTTTTGAAAAGAGTAATTTTTACTGTAATCTAATTACACTATTGAATATGTAATTAATAACTATTCCAGAGTAATTTACCCAACACTCCGGCGTCAGTTTAATCAAATCCTTGATTCAGCATACACCTGAACAACATGATTCTGACATCACAGAAGTTATCAGATAATCATATGGATGATAAAAGACTTAAACACAGACTCGCGACACTAACATGTTCAAAGTCACATAAGTTTGATGTTTAACAGCTCTTGTGTTCATATACAGTGTGGAGAGATACGATCCAAGCAAAGACTCGTGGGAGATGGTGGCGTCCATGGGTGATAAACGCATTAACTTTGGAGTGGGTGTGATGCTGGGCTTCATTTTTGTCGTCGGGGGGCACAACGGCGTTTCTCATTTATCCAGCATCGAGCGATTCGACCCTCATCAGAACCAGTGGACGACGTGTCGGCCGATGAACGAGCCCCGCACAGGTGAGCAGAACCTTTTTATGATTATAATAAAACATATTGATGACGGCAGGCTGTGATGAAAATAAGCGTGAGTAGAATGAAGGTGATGTTCTCTGTATGTGCAGGAGTCGGGTCTGCTGTGGTGGATAACTATCTGTATGTGGTGGGCGGTCACTCGGGCTCCTCGTACCTGAATACGGTCCAGCGTTACGATCCAATCACGGACAGCTGGCACGACTCTAGCGGGATGATGTACTGCCGCTGTAACTTCGGCCTCACTGCCCTTTGACCCCGGGCTCATGGCTGCCGCTTTTCAAGAGAGGACGAGGGGAAACATGGCTACTATTTTTGCGGCGTGTTTCCGCTCATCTACGTCACATTCTGACGTTCACGTGGAGTATTTAGGACACGCGCGGGGGCGGAGGGACTGCCACACGCCAGCACAGCGCCGAGAGCCTTCCGGAACCCGCAGAGGACGTGGAGCAGCGCGTGCGTGCGTGTGTGTGAGGCGTTCCTGTAATGCCTCTGAGCACTTTCCCCTTTACGTTTGACAGATCCAGTCCCGTGTGTGTGTGCGTGCGCGCGTGCACGTGTTTGTACTCAGTGATAAAGGGCTGCCTCGTGTCTTGTATATAGCGTGAGCTGATAGTAAATGTGAACGTGTGCTGTACTCATCTAACTAATGCACTGACATACTGATGATGACTGTGTGTTGTCTCTGAGAATCCTCCGTCTCACATGAAATATCTGCCTCATATTTCACCCACCGTTCAAGAGAAACATTCAGAAGGCGTACAGAATAAAGAAAGTGAAGCTGAGATGTTTTGCGTTGTGGTATTGTGTTCATGTTATGGCACAATGCGCATCCCCCCGCAAAATTATTATTATTATTAACCTAACGAATACAGTTACTCTCTGATTGTTCTGTCATCTTATGATTTATATTTATGAATTAACCATATAACATCAAGGGAGTACAGCATATGGACTGTTAGGTAAAAATTTGGAATATCATAATGAGAAATCATGATGTTCAGCTTCATGTTCTTTATACACAATTTATTACACGGATTTAACGTCTTTTTCACGTGGTAGGTCTGCATTCCGTTAACATGAGCTAATCAAATATTTCAAATTCACATTTCATGTCCAATTTTTGTCTCATGTGGCAAGTAGCCGTGTAATAATCGGGACAATGTACAAGCACTGTTGGGGCTTATTTCTGCGATAACAACCGGCTGCCTGTACATTATCCTTTACGTTAAAGATTCTTGTTTGAGTGTGTGTGTTTCCTGTATGACTGAAGCACACACACAATGACTGGTGCTAATTTCAGGATTCTGTGGTTTTGTGTTTCTCATAAGGTGATTTTCTCATCTTTGTTTGTGTTAAAATGCTTTAAGTAGCATCACCCAACCGCTCGCCACAATCTACATGAGATTTCTTGCCGTATAAATCCATTAATCCATTCATCTCATTACACGTTTAGTGACGAACAGGTCAAAACTGTCAAACTTCTGTGTTTAAGTCTCATGATCTCACATCACGCCAGTGCCAAAACATTTCAGCTTTCCATGCACAGTCAATCAGAAGAAGCATCTCCTGTATTTTCTGTCTGATTTCACTTCAGTTTCATTTAAAGGGAGCGTCAGTAGGAATCGGAAGCGAGTCTGATGTTCAGTTACAGATTCCGTTTGATTCATTCCTCGGAGATTCACTGAATGAAGGAATCGGACGAATTGTGCACTTACAAAACCATTTTATACTTTGTAGATATGAATATTTATTTTGAAGGCATTCTGACAATGCAATAATACAATTTCTCTTTTTTTATCATCAAATTGCCAAGGTGTTTTAATATCCTGTGACTGATCGAATGGCACGTTGAGTCTGCTTTGTTTTTTTACTGTATGTTTCCCATCAACATTTGTTTATGTCTGTTTTAACAATGAATATGAGTTTATATTTATGTTTATACGTTTGATAAAATCACTTTGATTGGCTATGAGATATTAAAATCACGATCTTTTCTTTATTGTGATTATACTGTCATATGGCTACACATTTAAATGTCAACAGTAAGATTTCAAAGGTCAAGAAGGAAAAGGTTTGTGTTTGACTAGCAATAAGAACTGTTTCTTTGTGTCACGGACATCTGAAGTGATTCACACTGACCAACATCTCGTCTGTGTTTGATTCCACGTGAACAGAAGTCGCACACGTGTGTTCATTTGCTATTAGTTGATCACATGACTGCAGTCTGTAGTAATGAATGAATGCATCTCATGTAATGAAATGATGATGACATCATGCTCTTCTATTGCAATCCTTCAGTGATGCTGTTTTCTTATTTCAACTGAAATCTAATGGCCATAAATGTAAAGCTGAAAACATGAAACTGCAAAATAGTGGATGTGTTTAAATGTGTGTTTTATTGTCCTGACCGTCGCTGCGTTCACCAAAGTGCTTGTTTATGAATGAAAGTGTACAAGTTTGACCGTTGTTCACATTATGTCTGTGTCGGGTTTTCTCGTGAGGAAATCGGTCCGCTTTGTGTCTGGATTAGAATGATTTTTGATAAACCTGTGGATTGTTACTGGAACTAAACAAATAATATTAGCTACAGATGCACTATTTTTTTTTTTTACATTTATCAAGCATCGAGAGAACATAGCACACCTTTTTGCCAATTTATTTATGTGTTGCAGCTGATCGAATCTTAAATAAAGGCCTGGAAATGTGATTCTGTGTTATTTCATCACAGAAAGACCTTCGAGACCCAAGACGACATTTCAGTAAATCACCCAACACTTGACGAGATATTAGAAATACAAACCATATAATGCATTGATATTCTGATTCAAATCCTCTAATAATACACTGAAAATAAATATCTGGAACTTGAAATATTCAGGCAGTTTAAGAAATAAAGATGAAGACAAGGGAAATTTTTCAAGCAAATTTATGCAAGATTTACAAACAGACAATCGGCATCAGTTACATGTAAAACCAGAACTGACTTAAGAACAATGAAACAACGTAAAAGTGATAGAAAATATTGAATTGACCTTTAACAATTTGTGTAAAACAAGCACCCTGACTGTTTCGGACAGAAATAACACAGCATTGCATGACTTTGGCTTGTGTTTGACTGGATATTGAATGCAGTTTTTTCACTTTTATAATTCAAAAACTATTATAGTTCACGTCAATATTCTTGGATTCCAAGCACGCCAGAGAAAAGCTCCACAAGGCCAGACAGTCTTACAGAGCAATTACAAAATTACAAAAGAATGATACATGAGAGTATAAAATTTCAATAGAACCGTCCTTTGATACCATCTTATCGCCTCATACACAAAGATATATTCTAGCATGGAAAGTCATTAATCAACTGAGACCATTTGTGAAGGGAATATTGACAAACAAATACAGAAATTAGTGTTCGATGGACAACATAAAACACAGCGACAGCAGGACTGAAGGGATAAAAATGAAATATTTGAAAAGGTTTGTGATTGTAAAACAGTTTATATTGGTGGCGTTTATTTGTCTGAAGACCTGATGTAAACTAAAGAGGAGAGCAGCAGGAACTCCGGTGGTTTGTTTAAAAGCACCAGATTGTCCGATCGGAGGCCGTCATAATGCATCCAGAACCCGTCCATCTGGAATACGGCAGAATAATGATGCTCATCTCTGTTGAAGAGCGTAGCGCCCTCTAATGAGTACCTACAGCACACAACATCAATGTCACACATCCACAACATCCAGTAAAGCACTGTAAGATCTCTAGAAACACAGCTGAGATATACCGTTGATCAGACAGTTCCAGACGATACGGTACATAAGACAGATCCTCAGACTGCCACATCTGCATGTTGAGAATGATGAAGGGAGGAGGACCGTGACAAAACACACGCTGATTGAATTCTCTCAACCCGCTACATCTGAAACACATGACCATGTCCATTCAGTCATCTCAACATAGCAATGACAAGTGAATAAACATACTTAAAACTGCAACAGCAAATTTTCTGTTTCCTCCTGAATAGCCAACTGCTTCATTTACCAATAAAACACAAAATATCACTGAACAGCGGACGTTTTCAAAATAACACTTTGAAGATATGAAAGAACCCATAAACGCTGTCAGAATCAGCGAATTAAAGAGAAATCACACGACTCACTCGTATTCTTCACAGAGTTCCAGACGCGGGCAGAAAAACTCATCTACTGCCATCTGAATGAGATCTTTATCAGGCAACTCATGTGGAGGACTGAGAAAGAGAGAGTGATTAGAGTGTAATTTTGTGTTAATGCTCCGTGTGTGTGTTTGTGCATGATTGTGTATGTCCATGCATGCGTGAATGCGCGCATGTGTGTGCGTGAATGCGCGCATGTGTGTGCGTGAATGCGCCCACACGTGTGTGTGTGTGTGTGTTTGCATGCATGCGTGCGTCGTGTGTGTGCATAAATGCGCGTGTGTTTGCATGCGTGCATGTGTGTGTTTGCATGCGTGTGTGCGCCCACGTGTGTGTGTGTGTGTGTGTGTCTGTTTGCATGCGTATGCACGCGCGCATGTGTGTTTGTTTGCATGCGTGAGTGAGTGACTGCATGTTTGTGCGTGTGCATGCATGCGCGCATATGTGTGTGTGTGTGTGTTTGTTTGCATGCATGCGTGCGTCATGTGTGTGTGTGCATGAATGCGCGTACAGTATGTGTGCGTGCGTGTGTGTGTGTGCACAAAGATCTGCAGAGATTGTGAGTGAATCTGATGCACCTTATATGGCAGCGACGCTTTCATGCCAACACCAGACCGAGAGACTTTGAGATGAAGCCAAACATGACACAGACATCAGGAGCTCAAGCATCAATTACTCAACAGAACACAGCTGTTATAAACCTGAAGCTGATGGAGTTTCCGTCTCATCTGTTTAAATCTGTACACACACACACGTATGTTTTTCAGAAGTGAAGCGGCCTGTAGAAGAGCATCGAGAAGCTTCTGGACGCACACACCTGATGCTGATGGTCTTCTGAAGATCCTCCTGAAAGCGCGACGGACAGTCCCACGTCGAGCACCAGCTCTCCTGCATGCTGGACATCAGGTTCTGCAGGTTCTTGGTGAAGTTCTCGTGCTCGTTGCCGAAGAGGTCGATCTCCAGAGCCGCGCGGTGGATCTCAGAGCGGTACTGACGCTTGGACATGCGGTCCCAGATCCACAACATCTTGACGGTCGTGTAGTCGTAAGAGTCCATGAGGTACAGAAAGCGTTCCACGAACTGCTTGCCCAGGAACGCTGCCACCTCTCTGGGGAATCTGTGGTTGTCTCTCAGAATGACGTACAGGAGCATGAGGAAGCCGTCGATCGTGCACGTGTTCTTCAGGTTGATCTTCACGTACAGAGGTGTGCAGGCGATGGCTTTTCTGCCCGCTCTGATGGGGTAAACTCCTCCCCAGGGCAACACCGGCCGCCAGAACCACACATCGCCCTTCTCCTTGGTATTGATGGAAGCCCGAATCTCTTCATACAGGGTCCTGGGTCTATCAGCAACACATCGACACAATGTTTTAAACGTTCACTTCTGTAACTCTACCACATATGCGGCATTTCAAATGTTCAATGTTGAAAAAACACGATGCTTTATTTTGTCCTGCGCGAGGAGTATTTCACACAAATATATAAGAATAGTAGTTTGTACTGAGTTGATAAAGTTGACGTATCCCGAGAATTCAAATAATACACTTTTGATTCACATCTGTCAGTTTGGATGAAGCTCGCGGCGACGGACGTTGATCCGGACTCACCTCTCAATGCTCCCCGTGTGTTCCGAGTGTGCTATGAAGCTCCGAAGCTCGTCTGGATCTGTTAAACAGATGAAATCGCACTCCATAATGTCACGAAAATCTTCATTTCTGTGCAGCCAACATGGCATCTGTTTACCAGCGCAGCGCTCAAGCCCCGCCCACTTCGAGTAGTCACGTACCAAACCGATGAAGACGCCCCGCCCACACGAGCGTCACGTTAATAGGGCTCCGATCCATCAACGCCCGTATATCACGCAAATATAAGTATCATCACGAATGATTATTTACAGTGTAACAATAACGCGGCTAACGGAGAAATTACTTGATACATCTGATGTATCAATATGTAATTCATACAATCACTATGTAACATGTAATTGTACTATAAATATTGTTAATTACTCTAGTGTTGAATGATAAAAGTCTGACAGCTGCACTAACACGTCATGACCAGCAGATGTCAGTCACGTGTTAAATGTGAATCTGAAAACTTTGAAACTCACATTTGGTCAATTAATGGTGTTCAATTCTAGCCATTTCTCTGAATCTTAAACTTACTGGTAATGTGTTGAGTTCTGTTATGGTTGAGGAAATCCTTACTGGAATAAAACCCAACGCGTTGTACTGCTCGTGACAGTAAACATCTCATGAATCATGATGGTATTTATAATGGACTTCTATTGTTTTTTAGTCATCAGGACGGCCGAACAGTAAACTAAATAAATAACAGAAGAATCGTTTAGTTTAGTCATGATGTTAAACATCCGACAGGTGGCGCTGTGGGGCCAGTAACAGTGGTGAAGGGGCGGGGCAAACACACGAGCTGTGTGAACAGGCCGACTCTCCACACACACACACACACACACACACACACACACACACACACACACACCGTGGAGCTCAGCAGCAGCATCGTCAGCAACATCCTCATCCTCACATCGATGCTGTGCACGAGCGCCGCCAGAAGAGACTGATGTCTGTCTGTCTGATACAATGAAACACGCGCGTGCCGGGTGTCTGATTCACACACGCGTTTAAAGAAGGACACGAAGGTAAGACAGTTTACACATCACACTTCTGTGAGAGGTTATATTTACCTGACAGCTGATCTGAGATCCGTCTTCCGATGAATGGTTATATATAGTTTATTAAGGGGTGGAGAGAGTAACTGCACGCGCGTGTTTTTGACACTTCTCAACAGTCACAGGTGCGCGCACACCTGCACTCACTCAGTCCTCTCTATATAGAGTTGTGATAAAATGACATTTAATGTTGAGACGAAACAAAAGTCATAAGTCATCAAGCCATTTTCTGATTGATGCCCTCCAGGTTTGGGACAGGAGGATTATGATCTGTCCTTTGAGTTTGTATTTTGTTAGCAGTAAAAATAATATTGTGATTCATTCATCTGAAATGTGTGTAGTTGTAACTGTTTACCAAACGTGTGTCGGTCTCTCTGATGATTTGTTGATTGTGTTGTGGACAGTTTCCTTATTGTGACAACATGCCCCGCTGAAGCTCATGATGTTGAGAATTCCTCAGTGAAGGAGGTTTGATGATGAAATCACATGGACTCTTCTTGGCATTCGCAGGAAACCTCTGTCTTCAATGTCTTTAATCTTTAATGTTGAAGGTAAATGTCAGTGTGTAAATGACTTTATGATAATACGCATCTTATGTGCGGTCTGGTGTATTAAGGAACATTATCTTTGTTTTAGTTGTGGTATTAGCTTCTAGATTGCAGTGTGATGGTGAAAATTTTCAGCTGGTCGGCGACAGAAGTGAATGCGTAAAGCAGAATTGTGTTTTGGAAAAGATGTTATTTGATTTTATATTGACTGTGAGCTTTTTGAAGATCTTGTAGATTTGAGGATTTCTGAAGATCTGCCGGACGTCTTTTAACTCATTTACAGTCATTCTGTTGTCATGAGAGTTGAGATGAGACTGAGTGAATCAAACACATTATAACATTAAAATGTCTGTATGTATTCACCAAAATCAAGATTTCACAACACTATTGTTTAGTTGAAGTCGTATGTTATATATTTTGTGTGTTTTTAAAGGTATAGATGGTTTTGTTTGGAGAGGGTTTGTTGTGTTGAGGTTTGTTGTGACGTTGGGGTCCCTGCTGTGTGATTCTTACATCCAGACAACTGAATTACTGTATGAGTGGACGTATGGACAGAGATGAGAGATGTGTGTATGATATGATCAGTTCTCCGTTTGAGAGATTAACTCTTACAGGATCTTAAACCAGAATGTTTCAGTTCCAGCAGAAGAATATGAATCGTTATGTTAATAAATGCTTGTTATGCTAATATCATGAATTAATTTGAGTATATCCACTGATATTCATGTCTAGTTTTAGTTTTCAGGTTTATAGGGTACCTGAAGGTGAAATGATATTCTATATTTCTTATTGTAATGTGTGTGCGTGCTTGCGTGCGTGCGTGTTTATGTGTGTGTGATTTATTCAGCAGTGGCTTTGTCTGACTGAGTTTGTTTCAGCTCAGATATGTTGAGATGACATCACTACTGTATGTGTTGTTTATGAGCTTGGGGACGTTTCTCAGTTCATCTGCAGGAGCTGTTTGTTTTATTCCAGGCAATCTCAGGTTAAGTGCCCTACAAAGTAGACATCACAGTGTTTTTGCTCATCTGGTGTGAAATGTAATGGCTGTAAATGTTCTGCTGCTTTAACCCTGGAAACTGCTTTGCATTCTGGGATTGCGTTAGAAATTGAAGTGAACAGTCTTACTGACAGCATCGGGTTGTTTTTTACCGCGTGAAAGACGTCTATGATCGATTCAAATGTTTAATGTTGGAGGTTTGGAAACGGAGCATTAGATCTTTAAGAACTCTTCTCCTGGAAACACATTGAATGTGTTGTGAGAGAGTTTGTTTGTGTGTTGTCATTGGTTGTGGGTAAATATTTCAGATGCTGGTCTATTCATTGTGTTTTTACTCTTCGAGAGCTGATGGCTAAAGTGTTATTGTGTTGTTCATGTTATTGACGTTTGTCATCATGTGATTCTTCAATATAGATCTGTTGTGTCATGTTTTAAACAACAGAGGCCTTGAGCCTTCAGTTTTAAGGACATGTCGGTGATGACACGTGTTGATAAACTCGTGAGTTTTGTGTTTTGCATTGAAGGTGATCGATCACGCTGGTTTGGCTTCAGTTGATTCCTTTGATATCAAAGAACTTCTGAATGTTTTCAGATCCCTCAGTGTGATGTTGAATAAATGCTGTACATTTGATTATAATATATTACTCGACATCGCACAACTTATTTCGCACTTATCATCAAATATTTCTTCAGTGATTTATGTATTTGTCATGAAACGAGATTTTCTTCAAATATCAGTAAACCTTGTTGAATTCAGTCTGATCAGATGATTGTTGTCAGATTTCCTGTGGTTGTTTTTCATGAATCAGTTGTAAGAGTCGTTTGCATGTGCGTCTGCACGACTGCGTGTGCACATCAGAGTCGTTCACATGTCTTGTGTTTCTCTATAACCTTCATGTGAGAGTGTTGTGTTCTTCTGTTACACATGATGAACACAGCTGAACGTTATTCTACTCTGATGAATCTGTGGAACGACACATCCTGTAAATGATGAAATGTGATATGAAGAGTTTGGATCCAAAATGAGAACTTTTTTTAAAATGTTTAAAAAATCATGTTTTGTATTATGTTATCATGTTTTTATTGTGTTCGTTAGCAGAATTTTTTGAGTCATTATGGCTTAAATCAAAACAAACCAGCGGTAGTTTGATATTTATTGGAATGCACAATGAAAAAACATGATTTTTGAAACAATTTGGAAGCAAACTCATATTAATCATATTAATAATTCATATACTGAATGGTTTCTGCTTTGTTTTATTTATTGGTGTTGTGTTGGTCTTGAAAGGGTTAATGTGTAGTAACCTCTCATGACCTCTGACTGACCTCAGCGCAGTGACATCATACTGCCAACCATCAGCACATGATTCCTGCACTACAGCTTTTAACATGGATTGTTGGGCTGGGTCTCGATTCTTATGTTTCGATTCGATTCCGATTCACAAGCTCAAGTAAATGATTATAGATTTAATAGAAGTCCTATAGGTATTTCTGAAAAAGATCAACAAACATAAGATTACAATGGTGAATTAAAAAAGATATGAAGAGCCACAAACCTGTATATCATACTTTAATTTTGGGTACACTTGGGTATATTGAAACAGGACAGTCGCATACCTTGATCAAAGTGGCCCAGTTATTTTACATCCAAGATATAACAAACAAAATTTCAGAAAATTTGATAAATTATAAATAAATGATATAGATATTGAGAGGCTGCAATCACATGAACCGCTGCTTTTAAGTGAAGGTGATGTTAAATTCGAGGACACACACTCGTCTGCCATGTTAATTGAGGAATGGATGAAAGATTCGCTCCCTGTTGTATCCTCCACCCGCATTTTTGAAAACAAAAGTGACATCTAGTGTATATTAATAGCTATAACATTCACGTTAATGAATGTTCACTGCTTGCGGAAATATGAAAGAAAAAAATCTATTCACGGCTTTTGAGAATCGATATTGAATCGACGGCATTTAAAAAAAAAAACGATTTTTATTTTTTGCCCTGCCCTGATAAATTGATTGAATAACACGCAAATGAGAATCTGTGTTATTGGGCCCTATTGGACACCCGGCGCAATGCGGCGCAGCGCAAGTGTTTTTGCTAGTTTCAGCCCGACGCAGATCTAATCCGAATTCCACCGTGTAAATCGCGAATCCGCCATGGGGCGACTGCAACTGGCTCTTATAGGGACCGACCGTTTTCCCGCCGTTAAACTAGCAAAAGTGGATTCGGACACTCTCTGAGTGCACCTGAGCTTTAGTCCATGAGCTTAGATGGTGAAAATGGGGCCCACAGTGTTGATGTTCAGCAGTAGAGCAGCTGATAAACATTGGCTTCGTATTTGTTTGTACTGCTCAACATATTGAGAGAATGCAATCTCTGTTTTTTATTTTAAAGAAATGCTTCATTGCTTTGACTCAGATGTCTAAAGTGGGATAAATAATAGTATGACATTAAAAGAAATAACACTTGGAGCAGATTAATATGACATCAGATGTCAGTTGCTTGCGTCAGGTTAGACAGCTCTCTTCTCTCGTTCCTCCCGTCAGGTTTCATGTGTGTGACAGCGCGGCGGGACAGTTTTCAGTGGTCGATCCTGTCCGTCAGGTTTACAAGACTCAAAGAAACTCATTTGATATAAAGTGTTGATCACACACAGCAGCTGGACGACACTCTTCATAACTCGTAAGATATTTTGACATCATTTTCATGTTTTAATGCGTGTGTGTGCAACTCATAAATTTGCGTCTTTACACTTCTGCTGTCTGCTTTCAAAGAAAACATTTAAATAGAAACTAGTTTTGTTCAACATTGTTGTGTGTCTGTGTGCAGTTGAGTGTCGAGTGTTTAACATGCTTTATAAGAGTGTTTTTCTTTTTCTCATGATGGAATCTGTGTTAAATATAGAACTGAAGCATTTCTTCTAGAGGTCTCGGACTGTTTGTTATTTTTATTACTTAGACACGCGTACAGTCATAAAGCTTGCGTGATCTTGTGCTCTCAGGTCCACATTTATAAACACTCAGATCAGATTTCTGCAGCGAGTGATATTTTATACCGTAACACAATCTCTGAACTCAAGACATGATTCCTGAACGCTGAACTTCACCTTCATCTCACACGTTCATCAGGTCAGCAGGTTTACGGTGTATCATAAACTGATACGTGATATGTGTTGATTGATATGTATGATATGATGAGTATTAACGTGATAGTCTGCTGGAACCATTGTAATTCTTAAAGTCCCAGTGAAATAAAAAATGACAATGCCTATTTGTTCATGAAATTATATGTAATAGTTTATCAATGTGGGTCGTTCTCTTTTTCAAATTTGTGTGCTCTCATTATCTTAAAATCTGAAAATGGACTTCCTTCCTGTAATGACTATCCTTCTTAAATGATGTATGTTAGACGGCTTGGGCGGAGCATCCATTAACTCCTCCCCTTCAACTGTCAGTCTGCTGCCTGTTCCATTTAAAAATGCAACGGCTGTTTTTATAAATGCAATCAAATCACAGAACAAGACAGAAGCCATGCCCACAATTTTTTTCTTTACAAATTACACTATATTCGGAAATGCGTCAAAATACGGATGTAAAAACGATTTTAACATCCGGTTCACGCGGACTTTAAAGAAGTACATTTGGTAGTTGTGTATTTTCTGGAGGAATTGATTAGGGATGCACCGATATGTACATTTTGTCCGATAAAGATAACCGATAATAATTTAAAGTTTGAAGCCAAAAATCTATATATTGGCCGATATACAACATCTAAATATTTTATAACATTTCCTGAGACTGAAACAAAAGACAAAAAGTGGACAAATGCTTTTATTTGAAAACATTCACTGCAGAAAACAAAGTAACCATTGTTCTCTTTTTTTCCTGAAAATCATATGCCAAGCCTACTTTACTGTAGTTGAAGATTCTTTAACTTTTAATGAACAAATCCTAGATGTTCTTCCAGAGCGACTGACAGAAAGACAGTACTGATCTGTATTTTAACAGTGAGCAGCTGAAGTGGTTTACTGGTGGAGTGGTTGATTTGGAAAGGTGCTAACTTTAGCCTGCTGGCACTGACGTTATAATCCCACCCTCTGTGCTACGCTGTCCAAAGCGACACCTCATCAAACCACATGAATTTATTTTGTAAATCTAACTTTTTTCAAACTACATCCATTTAATTCTTCTGGAAGCATGTTCATACCTGTCCAAAAGAAAGAGAGCAACCATGGTATCATCTTTCAGACCCTTTGCCTGCTGGAGCTCTCCATCGTGTAAAAGATGAACGGATGTTTATTCCAGTTTTTCCTGTTTCATGATACAGACGTTTTTTCGTCACTGCTTTTTCAAAAACTGACTTTCGTTTTGTAGACTTAATTGTTGTCAGTTCCGAGGGAAAGTTTGTTGCTGATTGTCCGCTATTCTCCCTACATAGACACAGTGGACGTAAGCCCACGTTTGATGTCCAGTCACAGCGTTCGGCCAGAATGTTTTGATTGGGCAAACTTTTTTTGGTAATACGCCTTTCACAGACGATATATAATTCTAAACATATATAATACTATACCAACATGACAAAAAATGTTTCTCGATAGGATCACCTATTCTGCCTTTAACCTCTCTCTCTCTCTCTCTCTCTCTCTCTCTGTCTCTGTCTCTTTGGTGCGACTGCAGGTTTTTTAAAGCTGATGTTGTAATAAAGCTTTAGTGAGCAGCTGTGGCTGATGCTGTGTTCTTGCCAGAGACTCACATTGTACTTATTTTCTTCTTTTTTTTCCTGCTGTTGTCGTGCTTCATCATCATCAACCCATGTGATCACAGACAGTGAGAGAGAGAGAGAGAGAGAGAGAGAGCAGATATATTTTTATATGATTTTACATCCTTTACATCTGAAGTAACATGGTGTATATGAGCCAATAAACATCTGAAAACACATTTCTGTATTCTCTTGAGTTCTGTCTCATATTTATGGTCTTATAAATGTTTTTGTGAGGTGATCAGTCTGTATTGCGCAATAAGTCGATAAATTGACTATCGTGACGGGCCTAATCCTATCTGTTCTTATAAATTGACCCTTTTACCTTTAAGTACTTCTGTAGTTTAATATTAGTCTACATAAGATGTGTGTTTATTGTTTTGAGGTTGTTCCTGTCATGATGTCTCGGTATCATCAGCGGTTCGAACGGGATTTGCGGAGCACATGTGAGCGCAGAGCTGCATGTGCGGTGAAGAGCAGCTGTGCAGGAGCGGTTAACGGATGCTTCTCTTCGGTCTCCAGCATCAGTAACAATCGTCCAGGTCTCCTCCCGCTGCCCATCATCCCCTCACTGCTGACCTCGCCCGTCACCAGCAGCACACCTAACACTGATCTCACCTGCACCACCTCCAAGGTCACCAAGGTAAAGTCTCTTATGAGGTTAACGTGTGCTTATAACTCTAACCCGTGATCATATGTTTTCATGTTGGACAGAGTGTGTGAGCTGCTGTTTTATAAACTGTTATTTATAAAACTGCCAGTTCTGGTCCTTGATTCTGATTGGCTGAGCCGAGTTTTAAGCCGTTATAAAATACCCCGATATATAACGGCTGACCGCACCACATAGCCTAATATCATTTTATTTACTTTATTTAATGAAACCTTGCTAAGCATATGGAGTAACTCCGCTTCGCGTCGTGCCTAACAACGCCCCTTAGCTGTTATAAAATGCACTGTAACTCACGGCTTCTTGGGGCTTATTGCTTTATTATACTTTACCCATTCATTAAAAGTCTGTCATCATTTGCTCACCCTGTAAAAATGTATTTTTTCTGATGAACACGAGGGAAGATATTTAGAAGAATGTCAGTATGTCATCCCCCATTTACTGCTATAGTAGGAAAAATAAATACTATGGGAGTCAATGGAGGATGAGATCTGTTTGAATACTGAGTCTGACGTTGTTCCAAATATCTTCCCTTGTGTTCATCAGAACAAAGACATTTACACGGGTTTGGAACAATCTGATGGTGAGTAAATGATGGCAGAATTTTGATTTTGGAGTCAACTCTCCCTTTAACTTTAAAAGTATTATAAATATATTCAGTATGACTCGAGATCTGTATTTTAAAATAGAGTGTTGAAACGTGTGTTAGGAAAACAGGGTCAGTATTGTTTTAGGATTGATCAGGATTTCTGTTCAAATCAGTTGAGTTTGTTGGCCTCACGGCCGACCGCCAACGAACAACACAATAAATACAAATACAAACATGTTCGGGCCCGGTCCTCTCTCTTCGACGGTCCGGTCGCTCGTTCTCTTATATGCTCCCGATCTCCTATGTGATTCCAGACCGGTCTCGGACCACGGTCTCGCCCCGCCTACTCCACTACACTTACTTACTTACTATGACGACAAAAAGTACCATTAAGCAGGATAAATATTGAGTTTAATGAAATTCAAATTACTGGTACAATCTGAATGGTTTGGATTAACTCCAAAAAGTTTAGTCAACTTTACTTAAATTTCTTTTGTTCACACAACTAAATCATTAATTGTAGAAACTACTCCACATAATTGCACAGAACCACTTTTTTATCTAAATCCAATTTATATGTTTTTTTGAGTATAGATGTGAATCATCTCCCTAAAATGATTTCAGTGGATGAATGAAAACCTTTTTTCGGGACGGTCATTAAAGGTGAATTTCTTCAATAGAATTGATGCTTTGTTGATTTCTGTTTTTCAGAATGTTTCTTGAAGGTCACGCGTTGTTCAGGACCTTTTCTTGCATGTATTGTGTTTGCTGTGTCCGATATCCCTGCAGACAGATCTGTGTGATGTCAGAGAGAAGTCCTCATAGGATCAATAAAGTGATCTCGAGTCAGAAGCAATAGATACATGCGTCTTTCATCATGTTTGTGCTCTGAGCTTCTTTATTACCGCAAATATTATGGGCTTCATGCAAGTAAGAAAGCGCGCTGTGAAGCCGCTGTGAAGACTGCATATGAAATGATCCGTCTTTATGAGAAGGTTGAGGTCGCATGTCTCGAGTCCAAAATCAATTCTGCTGAACCACTCAAACGGATCCGTTTATCTCATTCACATTCAGAAGAAAAGATCATCTCACTCGAAAGTGCTTCAGATGATTTAAAGCTCATTTTTGTAAATGAAAGCTCATGTTTTATTTTAGTGTTCTGCGGAGGAAAGAAACTTGAAATTACATGAGGATGAATAAACGATGAAAGAATTCTCCTGTTTGGCTGAACTATTTCTTTATAGTCAAATTTCAATCTTGTTATCAGTCTGAATACCTTTATTATAATTACATTTAATTTGTCGTTTAAATACTGCTGTTTTGGTCTTAATTTAAGGTTTGTACTGATTTTAACAACTGAACTGCGTATAATAAATCCAGTGGTGATCGTCTCTGTCTTGTGAGAAATGTCTCAGTGGTTTTGTTTTCATACAATTGAATTCAATAGAGATGTATCATTATCAACATTCTTCAAAATATCTTCTTTTGTGTTGTGAAGAAGAAAAGAGGCAAGTCTTGTTGGTAATGGTTTGCAGATAAGAATGATCTGGTGCGGTGTTCTTTATATAGATGTGAGTGTTAAACTGCTGTTCTTGCATTATTGATGTTTTAATCTGGAAGAGCTGAATGGAGAATGAACACAGGGAAATAACGTGTTTAATGGGCTGTAAATGGAGACGTCATTACAGATGATCTGTTTACTTGACACGCTCTTCTTGAACACAGGTCTCTGTTCAGCCGTTAGGAGAAGCACAAACTCAGGGTCCCGTCCGCTGGGGACGGACGCCTGTTAACCAATTTATACCCTGGGACACGGACGAGCCGCCTGCCAAACAAATGAGAGAGAAAGACATCACAGGTAACAAACACTCTTAGAACACTAAACCAACGGCAGGAGGTGAAGCCAACGGAAGCGATCGTGCCGCCATCTTGGATATGCCCAACTGACAGAGAGCGCCATTGACTTTCACTCCAAACGACCATCTAAAATAACCAGTTCTTCAGTTTACATATTATGCGCGCGACACGTTTTTAATCCACATGTGTTCAAATGACTTATTACTGCTAGGAAATAGTCGCAATTATTTCAGATAGCCGCAATTATTATTTCTCGGTTACGTTCGCATGACATTTCTTCATCATTTGAGTTGTATCAGATTTGTACTTGTAAGTGATGCCAGACGACATCATCCTCACGTCACAGTTTTATGCTATGTTCACTCTATAGGGATTGTTCCTAGTTATTAACCGAATTTTCACATTTCTTAATGTATCTATCCTTTATTAATTGAATAAATGTATTGTAATTAATCATTATAATTAACCTTTAAACAAACAATTCATTGTTTAATAGACAATTAATCGTCAGCCAAATTTTATAACTGTGACGGCCCTAGTTACTTCTGATGTTTTTTTCCAATGTATTTTGGGCAGAAAAGCGATGTAAAGATGTGTGTATATGTCTAGATAATAACACACCATGACATAAAGAACATAATCAACCTGTATTTTGATTTCAGAATAAGCTCGTTTGTCATATGTTGAGGTGTCATGTTCGAGACGATTCGCATTTCGATTTCTGCTCGTGCATGTCCGTTATTTTAAATGTAGACAAGAAAATAGGGAGCGACATGCGTCGCCGCATCGAGATGGAAATAGTTTTCAGAGAGCCGCGTGTGCATCGCAGGTAATTTGACTAGAGAAAGCGCAGCGTCCCACGTTTTTTTGCGCGAAATGTGAATCACCCCTTAGTCTGCTGATCTGATATCTAGGCTACTCCGATGAAAACAAATTTAACCCACTCTATATATAATAAGACGGGAAAATTCCCGACTTTAAATAATGAACGATTTACATGCTTAAGACATTTGCGTTGTGAGACTTCAGATATAAAAATGGAGACTGGTAAGTTGCTGTTTTATCGATTTATTTATTTAATAGAACGTTTGGGCATACCAAAATGGCGGCACGGTGGCTTCAGTGTAATGACGTCATGAGCAATCCACTCATTTATATAGATCAGTGGATCTGATGCCAGGTCATAGAAAAAACAACAATGTTCTGGAAACTTAAATAAAAATGGCTGAAACACTAAAGAGAGTATACAGTAGTGTTGTGTGTTTGTGTGTGTTCAGCTGTTTCGCTGTGGCCTCCTCTGGCGGTCAGTCAGTCTCACGCATATGCTGTTCCACGAGCTCCGGCGTACAGTCAGGGCACGAGTGTCCAAACACACATCACCCCCCCTCACCCGCATATGCCTCATCAGTACCAGCTGCCACAGCACACCTCACACACGCTCCTCAACCATCACAGCCAAACCCAGCCCGCCGCGCCCGCTGTCTGCCAGATCACACACCCCGTGCCCAACGGTCACCTCACACATCCCATGGTGCACTCTGCCACCACCAGCTCATCGTCGCTGACCAACGGCCAGCAGAACCCTCGAGAGACGTCCGGCGGGCTGCAGATGCTGAGGACGGTTGGATCAGGGAAATATGAGTTCACAGACCGCTGGCACCCCAAAGGTAAACCGCACACCACACGCCTTCTGTTTCATAATCACTTCAGAAAGTTTTCTATGGAGTTCTAATGTTTCGTTGCGACGGCGGTAAAGCAATTACCATTCCTTTCTTCAGGCCGCACCAGCGGATGATGTTGAATACATTTATTACCTCACAGACCTTCACTTTCAATAAAAACCTCCATTCATCAACACCTACACGAGCACACAGTGTTTTCCTGTGATTTGAGGAATCCAGCTGTGATCTAAGAGAGCGTGTGTGCGATCAGATACAATTACTGAGAGAAATCATTTCCAAATCGATGGGAAGCTCATGTAAATACAGTGTAAATGAATTTCACTTCATACATCAACACCGCAGAGAGAAAGACAACTGCTCATTCACTAAGAACAGTTTATTATAAAAAATGTGCATATTAACACACTCTTTAAAGAAAAGGGAAAAAGAATATATACATTTATATAAATAATATATATCTATAACTGAAATTTCATTTTTTTATTGTGCTTTCCAATTAATATGAATCAAACTGCAGTTTTATTTTTTAAGCCCCAATAACTCAATAAAACTCAATAAAAGCATGATGACATTTGAGTTATCTCATTTTGGAAACAAACTCTTTATATATAATCTGACAGGGTTTTTAGGAAAGGAAAGGGTGTCTGTAAAAGAAGAAATGTTTAGCAGTATTTCTAGTCGATTATTTAAATTTATGACACTGACCCATTGAAGTTGTTTGCAGAACACTCTTCTCAGATTCTGCGGGATCATCTTCACTTCTTCATATTCACTTTATATTAACATTTCATTTATTCCTTGTGCGTTCCTTCTGAGTTCTGATCGGAGATTATTAAATCATTATAGATTGTTTAGAAACTCACTGAACATTGTTGTTGACATTGTCATATTTACATATTGTACATAATGTTTCTTTATTTTTTGGGACTAATCCTGTTTTATCTTCTTATAGTATGTTCTCTTGTAAAAGGTACAGCGGTGCATTGTGTGATGTTAAACACTAAAGACACATTGTGTGTTTTTATCTTAAGATGGATGTGATATTGTGTCTTTTTAACGTCTGAATCATCGGTCACACTGTTGAATGAGTATTAATCTTCTGAAGTTCACGGAATGTGTAATCACTGTGAGGCATGATGGGAAATAAGATGAAGTTTATACATTATAGATGTTTTCAGATGACATGAACAGCGGCTCATTATAGAATATTCTCACGTCAGAGAGTGTAGAGGTGTTATGTGGGGGCAAGCAGGTGTTTTAACCCTTATCAGGTCTTCATTTGGGGTGTACACTCTAGGTCTTTGCAACAGAATGTAATTTTGTTAGAAAATAATAATGAAATGTAAAAAAAAAATTCTGTTCTAATGTTTTTGCTTCACATTTTTGGAAGATTTGTGATATTTTATGTAAATAAATTATAAAATAAAATTGTAATAGGTTTTTATACAAAATCAGCAAAATTGTAAAATTCACTTTATAAAAGACCCAGATTTCTAACTTAAATTTTGGAGGGTAACATGGATAATTTGACATAGTTTAGTGTAAGATTTTTGCCCATCTTTTGGAAAATGTGGTTTTAAATGTAAAAAAATGATCACTTTTACTAGTAGAACAGAGATCCACTATTTGTGTGCTATTAGACCAACTGAATGATAGCTTTTCACAAGTTATAGATTTTTATTTTGTACATATTGTAGATTAGATTTATACATTTTTTTCAAAGTTTAGCATATTTTTTTAATGTTTTTTCTTTTCAATAACGTTGAATTATGATTAGAATCAAACATGAACAAGATGTAACAAAGAGAAAAGTCTTTAGGGTTAATAATTTATTTCAATCATCTTTTTCCATATAATTCTACAAATTTAATCTAAATATTAGTTACTAACTGTAAGAGAACTATGTGTCTATGCTTCATTGTTTTGTCTCATACTTTCATCTCTCTCTGACATAAAATCAAGATAGCATTCAATTACATTTTTTTATTTGTAGATCTAGAAAGAGTTGACCACTGTACAAGCTTTCATGCCATTTGGACAAAGAAAACATATTTTATTTTAGCAAACGTCATTTGCGGGTTAAAAAAGATCTAGAGGACCTCATAAGGGTTAATATCATCCAGACTATATAAAGATGTGTGCAGTTTTTAAAAACACTTTTATTTCAAACCCTCTAAGAGTTCAGATGAAAAGAGTGCTGTGATCTATGTTTCCCAGTCATTCACAGATCTTTTGTACTGAATGAACTGAAGCTTTATTCTCTTTTTCTGCTCACAAAGACATCTTGCCGTCTCCATCTCTACATTCATTTGTGACCTGTAGGTGCAGATCTACTGCCAGATCAACATGATTCAACACTGTTTAAATAGATGTATACACAACACATACAGTAAAAATAGAAAAACATACAGAATGATTTACACCGAAAAGTAAAGGAGATCACTCACTCACTCACTTTCTACATCTTCCGAATCTTTTACAGCAAACAAATGATTTCCCGATCTGCTGTATTTCTGTCTTAAAACTGCCTTAAAAACCCATAAAGACTGTTTGTTTTCTTTCTCTTGTCCTACAGAGATGTTGAAGGAACTGAATCAGCAGCGGCGAGACAAAGAGTTTACAGACCTGAAAATAATTGTTGAAGGAAAAGAGTTTGAAGTCCATCAAAATGTTCTCGCTTCCTGCAGCTTGTATTTCAAGGACGTGGTGAAAAGGTTTGATCTTCAGCTCTTTTCATAGGCCTCCGTCTTTCTTCTCTTGCAGGTGTGAAGATTGTGCCGGTGGTTTCTGTCACAGGGCCAGTAGCCATTCACACGCCTCGCCCGCTTCGACACTTTCATCTTCATTTAGAAAGCATTTGAATGGGCGCAGAAGTTCCATGACTGGGGTGTTTTTCTTTGTTAATGTGTTTGGTTTATTTGAGAATGTTCTGCCGCTGTCATTGTGTCCGCATCTCAGTGGAGATCTGCACCGCACGCTTTCTGTTTCTTACTCAGGGTTTTCTTTCAGAAGACTTCCAGCTGTTCAGTGTTTTACTGCATCTTCACCTCCTGCGTTCTGAATAATGTTTATATTTTCACAAATCATGTTCTTTATTATTTTATCGTGCCTTTATTGTGTTAGCTTTTTTGGGGGGGTAATTATGGCATAAATGAAAACAAACCAACTGCAGTTTGCTTGATATGATGGGAATGCAGAATAAAAATACATCCCCTAAGGAAACGGCACACAAGATTCACATGTGCGAAAAGCAATTTTGATCACATGTGAAATGTGTTTTTGGAACATTTTTGTCTGAATCCCACGTAAAACCCATGGGCTCGCATGTAAAAACTCTTGGGATCACATGTGCAACATGTGTGTGCAATATGTCTCCAAATGTGATCACATGTTGCACATGTCATCCCATGGGTTTCACACAAAAATATTCTCAAAACAAACTTGATGTGATCACGTCTTTTCTGTAATGGATGATTTTTGAGTTCTCTCAATTTGGAACCAAACTCTTCAGATGACCTTCACAATCACTACAAACAAAATCACATTTCCTAGATATTAAACATGATTAAAGAACATAATCTTTTGATTATAAATATAAAATATTATATGTATTGAAAGAATTTCTGGCAGATATTTGTGTTCGCTAAATTATAGAACAGTAGAAAGAAACGAAGTGTTTGGCTTTGAATCATTGCATCAGAAGCTGTGGAACATAAAGAAGAAATGTGTAACAAATGGATTTCATTGGGTGTGTTTTCATGTGCGATTAGCTGTAAGGTTTTCACATCACTGTACAGTACATCATCATTCATCTCTTATAAGAGGTGTGTGAGCGTTTGATGGTGAATGTGAGTTCAGGTCGGCTTGAGTCGAGCACCAGCAATGAAAAGTGCATTAGGAGCAATAACACACAGCGGAGATCTCGCTCTCTTCTCACTGAAGCAGAAAATGTGCTGATACACCTCACAAACACATTTCTGTGTGTGTGTCAATGGAGAATTTTACTCTGTAATATCATCTCAGTTATCCAGAGAACACAAAAGAGATGTTTCTCTTGATATTTTTTCTTTCTCTGTCTCCTCAACATTCTAATGCTTGACTAGACCTTTTCTCTTTTCTTTCTGGATTATTTCTCCTCCTGCACTGACGCCTGACGGCAATAAACTTTTGCATTTTTGATTTCTTTTCAGGAACAACACTCTTGTTTTTCAGCCACCTCAAGAGACGTCCCGTCAGTCTGTTTCTTCTCACACACACACACACTCAGTGTAATATTTAATAATATTCATACACAGGCGGTGCTCAACTCTGTTTTAACAGTAAATCTATGGCCCAGTCATGGAAAACAATCCCATCATTCCCTGTAGGATGGCTGCTGGCTCCCTGTGCCTGAAACCCTTCATTCATTTACCTCCATGCTTACATCATCCTCTCTGTCTGACTCTCTTTGTCTGTCTGACTCTCTGTCTGATTATCTTTCTATCTGTCTGTCTGTCTGTCTGACTCTCTATGTCTGTCTGTGACTGTCTGTCTGTCTGTGACTGTCTGTCTGTCTGACTCTTTCTCTCTGTCTGATTCTTTCTGTCTGTCTGTCATTCTGTCTGACTCTGTCTGTCTGTTTGACCCTGTCTGTCTGCCTGACTCTCTCTCTGTCTGATTCTTTCTGTCTCTCTGTCATTTTGTCTGACTCTTTCTGTCTGTCTGACTCTCTCTCTCTCTGTCTGTCTGTCTGTCTGTCTGTCTGTGTGTCTGTGTGTCTGTCTGTCTGTCTGTCTGTCTGTCTGTCTGTCTGACTCTCTGTCTGTCTGACTCTCTCTCTGTCTGTCTGTCTGTCTGTCTGTCTGTCTGTGTGTCTGTCTGTCTGTCTGTCTGTCTGTCTGTCTTTCTGACTCTTTCTGTCTGTTTGACCCTGTCTGTGTGTGACTGTCTGACTCTCTCTCTCTCTCTCTCTCTCTCTGTCTGTCTGTCTGATTCTGACTCTCTTTGTCTGTCTGACTCTCTCTGTCTTTTGTATCGCTCTCACTCTGTCTGTCTTTGTCTCTGTCGGTGTCTCTCAGTCTTTCTCTGTTCGTCTGTCTTCACATGTTAAGTGTGTCATGTTGCACTATATCATCACACACAGTCTTGTCTTTCTATATTTTGAATCATTTAAAAGGTGAAGTGTACACGTTTCAATGTTAATATACATGTTTCTGTTTAAATGGAACAACAACACCTGTAAAATCTATCTTTATGTTCGGATACACATTAACAAGTAAACTGACCTTGAGCCTAACATAAAGTTATCCAGAATAAGAAATCTGTCAAAATCAAAAGAAAAAAAAACATTCGGTCCAGCAAAGATACTTTAACATGAGCGGAGAGTCACTTTCATCAGCAGCTTGATAAGAAAATGAAAACCTCAGCACTAAAGGTGAAATAAAAATCTTGTTATTTCTGCAGTTTTCTTTGCAGTGACACACTTCACCTTTAATAAAAGTGTTCATCTGCTCAGTGTTTATGTGAAGAAAACATTGATGTTTCATCATCTCGCTCTCTCTCTTGCATAGTGGCTCACTTCAGTTTTAAAGGAAAAGTTCACATCAAATTTGTGTTATGTTTTACTCGCCCACATGACGTTTAACATGTTTTAAGACCTCCCGGTGTCTTCAGAAAACAATAAATATATTTTAACACTTTGACACTGAATTTGTTGAGCTGCTGGTTAGTGCTTTACAATGACTCATGTTTCTTCATGGACAATTATATTTTACATCATGGTTGATGTGCATGAGAGAGATATAATGTTGTCTGTGTTGTGTTACAGGTTATGGGTGGAGAACCGAAGCGGTGAGAAGATGGAGTTGACGTTGAGTAATATCAGCGCTGATGTTCTGGAGCTTCTGCTGGAGTTTGTTTACACCGGATCTCTCATTATCGACTCGGCCAACGCCAAAACTCTCCTGGAGGCCGCCAACAAGTTTCAGTTTAACACTTTCTGTAGAGTCTGTGTGTCTTTTCTCGGTGAGTTTCATGTTCTCCAGACTCATAAAGAGCCACTATTACAATGTCCTTATAATGAAATTTCATGCGTTGTGTGTTCCTATGTGTGAATGTGAACCGTCTGCAGAGTTGTAAAGCCGAAAGTGAACAAATAACAAAGTTATTGGCTTGAGAAAATTGAGTCGACTCTGAATCAATCCAACGAGTCGTCTGTCGTTCTAATTTTAGTTCCGTGTCAGATTTCCATCACTCGGTGTAATGCCCACCTACATTCCATTTGCAATAGACCTATCACAGCAGACTAGACCATCTGACCAATCAGATCAGAGTAGGCTGACAGAAAGGAGGGGCTTAGACAGATGAATCACCGAACGAATCATTTGAGAGTCAGTCAAAAACTGAGGAAATAATAACTGCAAAAAAATAAATCAATAAACCAATGCAGGACATTAGAAATCACAAAATATTAACACATTTGTCAGATTGAGTTTGAATATGTGTTGTTTGGTCATGGTGACAGTGTCGGGGTGTAGATTTCACTGATGTTCATTCAGTCTGTATCTCACACACTTTCCCCTCTCAAGAGACTCAAGCTTGTGTTGTGTTGATTGACAGCTGTTCCACACACACACACACACACACACACACAATGTTCTTCATTACAGCTCTCATGATCTGTTGGGTTTGTGCAGAGATGTGAAGTCACTTTTGAGTTTCAGATCAATATATTACTGAACGGATCGATCAGTTGCTCACGTGTATATCGGTTTGACTGAATCAAGAGTGAATCTTTTAAATGATTGATGATTTATTTTCACCATAAGTGTAAGCGCTCGCCTGAAATGAGAGTATATAAAGTGTTTTGTGACAGTCATGAATTATGCGCATTCAGATTTGCTGTAGATGGAAATGAAGGTGAATAATGAGTTTGGCTTTGTCTGGGTTGGCAGCTTTGACAGATTTGTTTTTTTTAATTCTCAAGTGTCTCTTCCCATAAACCCCTGAGATCTGGATCTTATTAGTCTATCAGCACCTCGACGGATGTGAAATGACATTCAGATCTCCCTCTACACAAACATGCACATCTGTGACACAAAACCAGTCTTAAGTAGCACGGGAACACTTTGAGTAAAAGACAAAAATACATTGTATGGGTCAAATTGATAGATTTTTATATATAAAAACGTATTTTTTGCGAGTGGATGGCCTGCTACAGCACCTCTGATTAACAACTTCAAAGGCAATTTTCTCAATATTTTGTTTGTTTTGCTCCCCCAGATTCCAGAGTTTTAAACTGTTGTATCTCCGGCATATATTGTCTTATCCTAACATCCCATACATCTATAGATAGCTTTATTATGTAGCTATCGGATGATGTAAAAATCTCAATTTCGAAAAATTGATCCTAAAGACTGGTTCTGTTGTCCAGGGTCACATCTGTCCCTACAGATTTTCTTATTATCTTAGATAAATCGTCAGATGATCAAATCATCATTTATTCTCTATTGTGTGGTTGTAAGCATGAGTGGAACACAGTGAAACACAACAGAAGATATTTTGAGAAATGTTTGTTCATGTTGAAGTCAAAGGGGTTCAGTGTTGTTTGATTATCAACATACTTCAAAAATCTTCTTTTGCATTTTTTTAAATTTAACATAAATGCACAATCAACCATGTTCACTGTTATGGTGGTCTTGTGTATGAACCATTCATTAGTAATTATACTTAAATATAATATTATGCTTAAAATGACATTCTTCGAAATATCTTCTTTTTTTATATATAAACATAAATGCACAATAAACCGTGTTCACTACATGATGGTTTTGTGATTGAAAAGAGTCCTTGTGGGTCGTTACTAACTGATGTCTGTAGAGATTCTGGGGCTTTGTGTTTAATGGATGTGTGAGCTCAGCTCGCTGTCCCTCTGGCTCTTGAGATATCATTCAGCTTTTCCTCGGCAACACTTGGATAAATGTAATCTTATTGTTGGCTTTTACAGTTCGTGTGTGTGTGTGTGTTTGTAGAGAAACAGTTAACAGCCGCTAACTGTCTCGGGGTTCTGGCGATGGCGGAGGCGATGCAGTGCACAGAACTTCACAACATGGCCAAAGCTTTCGCTCTTCAGAACTTCCCCGAGGTGGCCGCTCAAGACGAGATCCTCAACATTTCTAAAGAAGATCTGACGAGCTACATGTCCAATGACCGTCTGAACACTAAAGCTGAAGAGCTGGTGTACGAGACCCTCATCAAATGGATTAAAAAAGACCCCGACAGCAGAGACCAGGTGAGAAACCACAGCCACGTCATTCATTATGTTCATAAGTTCATATTTCCAATTGCTTTACATCATTCTGAATGTTTACCCACGACTGAAACCTCATCTCCTGTCTGTCTGAAGCTCCTGTCGTTGTAGTGTCAGTGAAATGTGTCTGGATGGATTTTTCATGAACATCAGAAAGTGTTTTTTTCTCTTTGAGGAAAACTTCTCTCTGTCCTGAGAATCGCTCTTCACTTCTTCACTCATGTTCATGTGTCTGGGAAAGAATCCTGTTATACAGAAGATGTTGTGCTCATCACAATGTTTTTTATTACGAGTCGTTTTAAAAGAGAATATCAGAGGAATGCAAACAACAGTGTTTGTGAGAGAGACGGTTGTTCACATGTCTGATGGCTGATATTTCACTGGTCGAGTATGACACTTACATTTCTTAAATATCTCGTCTGGGTTTATATAAAACGTAATTATATCAATTATATAATATATAAGTGTTTTCTATAAAAGATGTGTCAGGAAATGCCAGGGACATCATCAGTCATCCAGCAGGTGTAAATATGACATGAGCTCAGAGCACTAGTGATTCAGCAGTAGATGATGATGATGATGACACGTGTTGTTTTGAAGTTGATTGACATGTTTAACATCCAGGGTTTATCCTGCCTCAAAATGAGGCGGTGATGGTGGCATACTTATCTTGTAAACACACGCATGTGTAGGCCTTCAGTACCTTTGAGTGGCGTACTTTATGTATTGAACCATACAAATTAGATGAAAATGAAAATTATTACGTTATATAATAAATTGCTTTTATTCAACCAAACGAAATGTTTTTATATATAATGTTTAATAGAGCTTTTCATGCTTTTCAACTAACACTTCAGTCCATGATAGATAGCCAACTAAATTAACCAGTCTTAATACATTTGCAAAGCTCATTCACAACCTGGCATTCTCTGAATGGTTCACTGAGCTTTTTATATTCGCTAGTGACTGAAAAGTGTCAACAGTTTAAACGAATCGGTTCAAATGAGTCGTTTGTTTGTGAGTCGTTCTGATCGCAATGTGGGTTCATACTGGCGAACTCGCTGTTTACAGTTTTTGGACGAGAGACTGAGGCGGCACGAATTTTGACGGAGTCGTCCGCCTCCAATTTTTCTATGCAGGAAAAACCCTGACATCGGTTTACATTATTGAAACGTGTCGGGATTAAATTTGTTGGTTTTAAATCTGACTGTAGATGAGATTTGACCCGCTGCTGGCGTGTGGATCAGATGTCACAAAGAAGAGAGTGCTGCAGATTGATGCCGTGACCTGATGTTTATTGTTTGTCCATCGAGGAAATCAATGTGAACTCGGGCAGAAATGAACTTCTCTCTCCTCTGAGCTTTAGCCAATGAACTCACATATATAGAAACCCTTCTCTTTTGTTATCACACTCTGTTCCTCTGCCCGTCTCTCTCTTCTTTCTTTCGGAGTGTTATCGAAGTGTTTTTCTGCTGGTTAACGGACCGCTGCTGTATATAAATCAAGCGTTTCACAGTTTTGCTCGTGGGCTCGGTTCGACGGCTCTAAATCTGGAAATGTTTGTGTGTTATTATGTAAGTGAAGAGAGATTTATTCTCTAACGTCTTGATCATCTGAAAAGAGCCTCCGGCTGTTGGAGAATGTACAGTAGCTGAAAATAATAGTGTTGCCGTCTGTTTCTCTGAACTCATCACTGTTTTATGACTTCATCAGTTTGTAGATTCATATCATTCAGTTTTTAAATACAGATTCAGTAAACTCACGGTCTCACGTTGTGATGTCATAAAAACACCTTTAAAACAATATTGTGACTTTTTTGAATATTTTATATATTTATAATAAAGTCTTGAGAGATTTTTGACTGTCTGTAGGGACTCTCTCTCTCTCTCTCTCTCTCTCTGTCTCTCTTTCTCTCTCTGTCTCTCTTTCTCTCGGTCTCTGGTTTACAGTTGCTGAGTGTTGTGACGCGAGGCTGTTTTCACAGGTCATTTTTCACAGCGAGTTGAAGACGTTTGCTTTATCTCCACACACAGACGTGCCGCTGTCTGCTGTGCCAAATATTCCACACACACAGAGAGAGAGAGAGAGAGAGAAGTGTTTCTGGACATGTTTAATCTGTCTTCTTCTCAGTCCTGCACTTCTGCACATCCATCAAAGCTCGCTCGCAGCGGCCTGCTGTCCCGTCGCAAGAATAAACCCTCCGTGTGCGTCTCCTTATCTAATGTATTTTTAATGCCTGCTTGAGTTTGAGTGTGTGCCAGTGTGTATGTGTGTGTGCGTGTGTGTGTGCGTGTGTGTGTTTGTGTGTGTGTGTGCTTGTCTCTCTCTCTCTTGCACAATTTTCACTTTTTCATTTCGTTACCAAACTGTCGCCTTCCGGCACAGAAACAACGCACATACCGGGAAACTTTTCCGAATTTCACTTTCTATTAGCATCTGTTCCTGGATTCTCTCTGAGAGCGACTGCACTTCTTGATTTATGACTCTGACAGACGCATTTTATATTTACAAGCAGCAGAATAAACATCGCAGATTTCATTCTGGCATGTAGCATCTTGCCCTGGGGACTGTTGTTTATTCTATGACTTGATAATGTGAAGAAGGCGGCTAGCGTGAAATGAAATATTAGCGAGATTAGCCGAATGTCAGTTGTCTGCTGGGCTTTCTGCAGCTTCTTGTTGCTTTCTGTTCGGTTCCGTTCTTCATCACATTTTTATTACTCTTCCAGCAATTCAGTCCTGCGTAGCCCAATGTTTGACCATCTGCATATCCCATCTGATCCAATACACCACAGCTGTACAGAAAACACTCAAAATCATCAGAAAATGCGTTTTCGGAGAATTCTGAGCACAACACACACGTCTGCTTTTAGATCTGTAGTGACCTTCGGCATTTTTACCAGTGCAACCTTTACTTTATGAAGCTGTCGTTGTGAAATGTTTGACACAGTTTTGTGAAACTTTGGCTCTCGTTGAGGTCTCACGCTAATTTACATATTTGTGACGTCATCACGTAGTTTTAATACTTTGTTCAAGACGCCTCTGATGTGGGATATTTCCCAACACTAATGCGAAAGTAACGTCTGGACAGTGTTGAGTAAGTTCCTCTGAAAAGTAATGAGTTACTAGTTACATATTCAATAGTGTCATTAGATTACTGTACAAATGACTCTCTCCAAAAAGTATTTAATTACTTATTACAAATGACTTTCTATATCCTACATCAACCTTGATCAGTTCAGTGATTCATGGATAGACATGAAAAGGCTTATTTAATTCATATAAATAAATAATAAATAACAACATAAATTGTTTTTATTAACTGACTAAAGTATACAAATGTGAGAGGGACACATTTTAAAATTATAATCATTTCCACTATTGAATATATGACACAGAATTTAGATCAATGACATCAGAAGTACCTGTAGTTAATTTACAGAAAAATCTGATTAATCCCTTAATCTACTTTTCAAGAGGACAGTAAATGAAATTACAGTAACAAATTACTTAGTAACTGGTAACACCCAACACTGCTTCTGGATTTACTAACATTAAAGTTTTCCTGAAGCTCAGTGTTAAGAGCATTGTGTTAACAACGCAAGGTTGTGTGTTCGATCCCAGTGGATTGCACATACCTAAGTAAAATGTATAGGATGAAGCAATGTAAGTCGCTTTGGATAAAAGCATCTGCCAAATGCCTAAATGTAAATGTATTGATTATGTAATGATTTAGTAGCATTAAAACATTACAAGTATCATTTAACATTTAAAGAGCACCGTTCCATGAATAATTTCAAGTTTGAAGAGGGAATTTTCCAATTTCCGAGAGCGCGTGAAGGCAGCGAAAGTCGCATCTTCAGACGCATTTCGATTTTACTCTCTGAACATTACATACAGCATATTGCCCAATAAAGCCCTTGTCATTGACATATTTTCTGTTGTCAGTTCTGTTTTATAACAAAGACACATCGTCTGATAAAATCACACCCACACCTTAAAGAGCGGAAGCCAGGCCATCAGCATTAGCCGCTACCCTTCTAGATTTAAGGTTGTAGGTTTTCCGTGCAGAGTATTTGGCTCTTCCCTGCCGTCCGACTCTCGCTCACAGATGTGTCTCCTGCACCAGGAAAGAGAGTTCTAACGCAACTGGGGAAGTAACCTACTGATGACATTTTCCCAATGAATGAACAGTTTATCCCAAAAAACACTAGGTTTTCGTTAGAACAAGTCGCTAAATCTAGTGAAAGAGTTGCAAATTTAGCAACAATGGCTGGACAATTATGGAAACTGTAGTCACGGCGGGGAGGATTTTTGACGTGGCGGCCGCAGCAGAAATACTGACAGAATATTTGGCCAAGTGTAAAATGAAATCTCAGAACAGATTCATCTATCAGCCCTTCCAGAGGATTTATTCAAATCTTTAATAAAGGAAGAAGTCAACAGGTTCGCATTAATATCATGACCCACACATCTGCCGCAGTTCTCGTGAAAGAATGAGAGCGAGAATAAGATGTTCAGCGTGTGAATTTGGTCGTGATGATATTACTGTAGAGCGAGCGAGTGATGAGTTGGATCCTCACATCATTCTGTTGAATCTTGTCTGTAATCCACAGGGATTTCTCTGACATCACTGGAAACACCTTTTCACATCCCGCTTCTCATTTATTTCATTGGTTGTCATACAGTGAGCGATGTGGAGCTTCAAGCTGAAATGGCAGATTGATAAAGTGAATGTGAATGAATGATGCACATCTCTCCAGTTCACCAGAGACTCCAAGTCAAATGTCACCGGTATCTCCGCTAACGTCTTCAGTCCAGCAGAAGACTCGAGTGTGTGTGATGGAATAAAGATGAATGAATACATCATCCTCATCATACATGTGACCAAATCAAACAGAGAGCGTTGAGTCACGTTCTCTAAAGGTTTCACAAAGTTATCAAACGTGTTTAGTTTAGTTTATTTATTTTTATAGCACCTTTAATACAACTTAAAATTGACCAAAGTGCTTTACAAGACATAATGAAACAACTGAATCCAACGCAAGTAAAATACTATAAATAATACAATTATACTAAAACATATAAAAGCATAAGTTTTACATGAACATTGATGCATTTAAAAATACTCAGAAATTACATTTTCTCAACATTTTCAATAAGAATGTTAGTATGATGCTGCGGCATCAGGAGCGTTTCCGTGTTGGAAAAGATCTCCATGGCAACCGCTCACTGTTGACCATGTAGGAGAATCTCTGGTGTGTCAAGCTGCTCGGTCATCAAACAAATACAGTCATAAAATCTGTTTTTATTACTACACAACTGCTGCTCAGACCACATGTCGGATAGAAACAGAATTCTTAACTGTATCGAGCTCTGCTTTTCTCACTGTTCAGATTCTAAATGAACTCTTTTTATGTTTTGTTCATTCTTTATATTCTGGTTTAGGACTCTTAATTTTTTTTAGTCCCTGTGAACCGGAAGTTGCGATCATTTTAACTTTCGCATTTTTATTTGAGCATTGTGTGTAAAATGTGTGTATAAATATAACTTTTCTGTCAGAGTTGTGTTTTGAAGGTCAATTTCGTCTGTAAATGATAAACTCTTAAAGTTTAATTTCATGTGTCGGATTCTCTTTTGATTTGCGAGGTTTTTGATGTGATGTGTGTCATAGAATTCTGTGACAGAATCAGTTTATTTTTGTCAGTTTGTCCATCACCTGATTGTGTCAGAAAACTGCTTTTTCTACAACATATACAATTACTGTTAATCTTTAGTCTTAAATACCTTATTCTTTATGTAAAGTGTTTTGTTTTGAAGTTGTTCATGAAGTTCATTGGTTTGTTATTAAGTTGATTTCTCTCTCTCTGTGTGTGTGTTTGCAGCACGTGTCTGAGCTGTTGGCTGTGGTTCGTCTTCCGTTTATTCACCCCAGTTATCTGTTGAATGTTGTGGATAATGAAGAGTTGATCAAATCTTCAGAAGCGTGCAGAGATCTGGTCAATGAAGCCAAACGTTATCACATGCTGCCTCACGCCCGTCAGGACATGCAGACGCCCAGAACTCGCCCTCGACTCTCCGCGGGTACGTCACCACAAACATCTGCAACATCTGACAGCCCAAAACATTATGACATGAAACATGTACACTTTGTGTCTTCAGATTCCGTCTCATTCTCCTCCATACAGTAGCTGATATTTCACATCATCATTCACTTAAATCAGTTTGTGTAGGATTATTTAATGTTGTGCTCTACTGACTGATGTACAGAAAGTACAGAACTGTACTGACCAATCATGTGTGCCTGCGCGTCTCTCTCTCTTTCTCTCTCTCTCTTTATTGTCACAGTCAGTAGAGAAGAAGTGAAGACAGCAGGGTTTCATCATGAACTCATCACACACAATAACACACAACACTGAACACATACTGAGATTAACAAACACACTGTTGTCTGATGCTGATTTTGTCATTTAATCACTTTACAACTTAAATAAAATCAATCATCGCATTTTTCGTAAACATTAAATCCGTTAAACACTTCAAGATTACAAGAGAAAAATAAAGAACTTAAACAAATACAAATAAGACAACATGACCTGCTTCAGGGGTTATTTTTGCAAACAAATGTTTCTTTTTAGTGACATGAACTCTATGTGTGATGTAGATATTCATTCCTGAGACTTCACTAATATCATTATCAAGTCTCAGTACAGTCTCTTCACTTCATTCTCTGTCTGTCTTCAGTTTATAACATCTTTAAATGGAATAGATTTCTGCCAATCCTCATTCATTTTTACACGTTGGTTTGTGAAGGTCTCATATTTCTTTACTTTGTCCCTGAAGTGAACATTGACATTTCATTTTGTGTCTTCACAAAAGCTCGACCCGTCCTGCCCCCCACGAGTCACTGCTATTTTTTAAGGACAATGTATGTGATGAATTTTAATGTGGATGATAAGATCATGTTTGCTTCTGTCCGCTCACACAGAGGATCTGAACAGAAAGAGAATAATCTCATTCTTTCTCCTTGTGAATCTGGACTCTGTATTCTTTAAATAGATGAAAACTACTTTAAAATTGGTCATTTTTACTAGCCCTTTTATTTCTTTACTTTCTACAATTACATATCTTCACAATACACATTCTTTAAATCTTATCTTGAAACAATTTCACATTAAAAAAATTAATGTGACTTTGCAAATGATTTTTGGAACAAAATGTCATGCCTTATTTTGTCTGCTTACAAGAAGCTTTTTATTTTTGATGTAGTTCATGTATTGTTTTTGGGAGACAGTGTGGATGAGTGTGGTATAGCTCATAACTCTTTGTGGTGTATTTCATCTTATAGTGCCAAATATTATCATTTTTTTATGAATTTGCTTAATAGGAAAGCTATGAAAACTGCACTACTAATGTAAAAAACATCTGGTTTCCTTATAAAGGATTATTGCCTGTTGATTGTTGAATGTGACATTTATAATAATATATATATTTTTATAAATATACGTATTGTGATTGACGTCTTTGTTTAGTATTATTTATTTTAATATATTATTTCATTTTTGTATGTGTTATGTATGCCCTGTGTATCTTTATGTTCAAGACATACAAAAGTTAAAAAAGACACGATTAAAAAAATCTTTAAATAAAAATAGTGTATATGTTGGATAGTTTTGTAGGCAGATTTTAGTAATAATGTTGTGAATGTTTTCTGGTAAGCGCTGATGTTTTCTAGATGTCATTAGCTTAATTTTTTGTGTTATAGAGAGGAAAACATTTTTAATAATACATATATATTCATATTCACAATTCATCAGACACCACTTTGTGTATTTGTTTGTTGTTTTGTGATTGTAATTGGAAAGTCTCTCTTTTCCCTGCACTCAAACAAATACCACAGTAAAAGTAGTAAAGTCATGGTTAATCAGTGGGAACCATTCTTTAACTATATGATCTTAAGTTTTATTCTCTCGCTCTCGCTCTCGCTCTCTCTCTCCCTCTCTCTCTCGCTCTCTCTCACTCTCCCCCTCGCTCTCTCTCTATCTCTCTCTCTCTCTCTATCTCTCTCTCTCTCTCTCTCTCTCTCACTCTCTCTCTATCTCTCTCTATCTCTCTCTCTCTCTCTCTCTCTCTCTCTCACTCTCTCTCTCTCTCTCTCTCTCTCTCTCTCTCTCTCTCTCTCTCTCCCCCTCGCTCTCTCTCACTCTCCCCCTCGCTCTCTCTCACTCTCCCCCTCGCTCTCTCTCTATCTCTCTCTATCTCTCTCTCTCTCTCTCTCTCTCTCTGTCTTCCCTCTCTCTCTCTCTCTCTCTCTCTCTCTCTCTCTCTCTCTCTCTCCCCCTCGCTCTCTCTCTTTCACTCTCTCTGTGTGCAGGTGTTGTGGAGGTGATCGTGCTGGTTGGAGGTCGGCAGGGGGTCGGTATTAACCAGCGTTCACTGACAGCCGTCACTTGCTTTAACCCTCAGAACAACAAGTGGTACCCGCTGGCCAGTCTGCCTTTCTACAACCGCGAGTTCTTCTCCGTCATTTCAGCGGGGGATAATATTTACCTGTCAGGTGATCAAACTCACAGCGGGTCACTTTTTGATTTAGCAGCTCGCGCTCACAGACACACGACACTGACTTCTTCAGCTGTGAACAGAACAGAACCCTTGAACAATCCATCATGATGAAATCAACATCCGAGCAGATCAAAGAGACTCTAACGGTGATGTGTCACGGGTCTATCATGTTGAGTGACGACCGCTGTGTTCACGATACATCTGAAGTACACACTATAGATAAAGGGATAAACACACGTGTGTGTTTTGTGTGCGCACGTTCGTTATTTTAAATGTAGACACGTGGCATGCAACATTTTTCTAGCCTCTACGGCGCCACATCAAGATGGAAATATTCAACTTTGACTAGAGAAAACAGCCTGGCTCGCGTTTTCCGGACAGTTTTAGACGCGAAATGTGAATCGCCCCTAATGCAGCACATGGAATCAAGTCATGGTTACAAATACACAAATATATGGATTCAGTAAACAATTTTATGTTTTTTGCTCCCGCTGTAGGTGGCACAGAATCTGGAGTGACGCTGGCAGACGTCTGGTGTTACACGTCTCTGTTGGATAACTGGAATCTGGTGTCACGGATGACGGTGCCGCGGTGTCGACACAACAGCGTGGTGCATGACGGCAAACTTTACACCATCGGAGGACTCGGAGTGTCTGGAAACCTGGAGAATGTGGAAAGGTACCAGCCAACAATCTAATGTGTAATGTTTTGTGTACAGACGTGTGTTTCTGTGCTGCTGCTGCTGGTCTGATGATTGAATCTCTGATGTATTTTACAGTCACATGACTGTGATGCATTCAGAGTCCATCGAATCCATCACTTCAAACACATTCACTTTAATAGACACACACAATGTGAAACTATAAGACACGATGAACATACACGGAACAGAAGTTTATCACAGATGTTTGTCCTGATTTGCATAATTAGCATAATAATTACATTACATCTGTTTTTTTTTTCACTTAACTTCACAAAAATAAATATTGACAATAATTATTGACGTTTGAATAGAATTTTAAAAAAAATTATAGAAAAATTACTTCTTAATCTGTCTGCATGCGTGTCTGCGTGCATGTGTCCGTTTGCGTGCGTGCATCTGCGTATGTCTGCGACCTGTGCATGTGTGTGAGTCTGCATGCTTGTGTGTTTGTCATCGTGCATGTGTCTGCATGTCGATGTCTGCGTTCGTGTGTATGCGAGTGTCTGTATGCCTGCGTCTGCGTGCGTGTGTCTGCCTTCATGTGTCTTTGTGCGAGCATCTGGGTGCGTGTGTCTGCGTTCTATGTCTGCTTGCGTCTGCGTGTAGGGTACAGTGCACAGAGCACTTCCTGCAGTTGAATTTGAATGTGTGTGACATCTTTTACTATTGCTGCATGAAGAATTTAATTGAAACGATCTGTTCAGTGTTCAGTTGTGTGAGACGGATGTATGTGTTGTGAAATCATTAGACACTAACACAGATTATACACAAAACCTTAGATCATGAACACAGAGAAAGATATTTGGAAGTATGCGTATAACCAAAGAGATCCCCCCTCATTGACTCCAATAGTAGGAAATAATGCTTTATAATTTTTTCAGCTTGGTTTGTTTGGTTTTATGTTGAACACAGAAGAAGATATTTTGAAGAATGTGGGACATTAAACAGTTCTGGGGCACTTTTGACTACCATTGTATTTTTTCCTACTATGGGAGTCAGTGGGGGGAGACTCTTTGGTTATACGCATTCTTCCAAATATCTTTCTCTGTGTTCATCAGAACAAAAACCGTTTATACAAATTTGGAACAACTCGAAGGAAAGTAAACGATGACAGAGTTTTCATTTTAGGATGAAGTATCCCTTTAATTGAATTGAAATGTTGGGGGTTTGTTCATATTCCTTCAGAGCTCTGACACTTCAAGTGCAGTACACTACAGTAGTGAACACTATCAGGGATGTACAGTAAGCGCTCCATAATATTATTCTGTTTTTACAGTCAGATTCAGTAAGATGATTGTGGGTGGTGTGTGGACCCTTGACATGAAGGGATCTCATCAGACAGCACTAGTGCTGATTTATTTTAAGAAGAACATTGAGCAGTTTTTCAAACTCTACAGAGACTGTGAGAACACATGGAACTATGAGGAGAGAATCTGTCTGAAGGGGTTATAGACCGTTAACTTCCGGTCTGTGTTTGACTAGTGTCTAATTATATTACCATTTCATTTAATATATGTAAATATTCATTTGTATTATTATTTATTGTATAATAATTGTATTAAATACATTATTTGTTGAATTTTGTTGTATGTTCATTTTATTAAATAAACAATTTGTTGAATGTGTCCTGTAGTTTTGTCGCAGTTAAAGAAAGCGTATGATACACGGTGGAGCTTAGTATCACAGTCTAAATTCATAACATTGGAGAGACAAGTTTAGCCAAGTAACGCTCCTTCTCGGTTTCTTTTGATTGGTATTAGAAATAATCTACAAGCGCTCTGTTGTTTGTGAATGTGCACCGGAAGTTCAGTTGGTATCACAAAAGTATGCATGCGCAGTAACGTTTGTTTATGTTGTTAAGATGAAACCGTCTTATGTGTGCGCGTGTGTGTGAATGTTTATCAGTGGTGTTAATGAAGTCTGTAACATTGTAACAAACGTGTGTGATGTTAAAGTCATGTAACATTAGCTGAAGATCATGTGCATGACAGGTTTGGTATGAATGTCAGATGAGATGACAGTCTCGCTGCAGTTTGCCAGCTCATCGCATGTTTTACGTGTAGTCTGACCCCATGGCGTGTGTTGTTGACTTCTTCAGCTGTTTGCGTGATCTTTGAGCGTTGAGAATGTGAGGCGGATCATTTGCTCCAGAGGCCGTGTCTGATTCAGGAAAATATTCACAGCCGCTTTAAAACACTGAGAGACACAGCAGAGAAACATCAGCTGTTTGTGCTCTGGAAATAACATGTTTATATACATTAAATACATGAATGTGACAGGCATACGTCATAGAGCTCTGAATATAACAGTCTGATTAAATCCCACAGACAGTTATTGACCGACAGATTATAAAGCTCTCTTGTGTCACGTCTACAGATGAAAGACATGTTTAAATGTATAGCTACAGTAACTTTAAATAATCAGAATTTATTTAATTTGTGTGTTTCTGAAGGTTTACACTTATCCAAAGTAAGCAAGAGAGAGATTTCTGAAGATGCTCTGTTTGAATGTTTTCTGGTGTAGGGCGATAGAAAATAATATTTGGATATTTTACAGTAGAACTACAACAACAAAACCTCAAACACCTCATTAGAGTGTAAATGAAAGCCTCATGTTCCTGAAAACACAAGTCATGATCACATCTCATGTTTCATACAGAAATGTTTATATCTTCTGGCACTTCACTTTCATCAGACAGATGTCGAAACAAGACGAGATGTTTCATTAAACTTACGTTACATCTGCAAGCCCACAGGAAGAGTCTCATTAAAAACAACTTCTCTGTGTGCATATGTATATATGTATGTGTGTGTTTCTGTGTGTGGGTGTCTTTATGTGTTTGTGTGCATATGTGTGTGTGTGTGTGTGTGTGTGTGTGTGCGTGTGTGTGTGTGCGCGCGCGCGTGCATTTGTGTGCAAATGTGTGTGTCCCAGTGTGTTTGTGTCCATATGTGTGAGTGCGTGCAATTGTGTGTGTGCGTGCAATTGTGTGTGTGTGTGTGTGTGTGTGTGTGCGCGCATGCAACTGTGTTTGTATGTGTGAGCGTGCATACAGTATGTGTGTGTGTGTGTGTGTCTGCGTGTCTCTGCACGTGTGTGTGTTTGGGTGAATATATATATATGTATGTGTGTGTGTGCGTGCGTGCAAATGTGTTTGTGAGTGTGCATACCCACATTTGCACGCACTCACACACACACACACACACACACACATACATGTATATATTCACCCAAACACACACACACACATGTGCAGAGACACACACACACACACATATACTGTATGCACGCTCACACATACAAACACAGTTGCATGCGCACACACATGCACGCACACACATACAAACACATTTGCACGCACGCACACACACACACACACATGTATATATTCACCCAAACACACACACACACACACACACACATGTGCAGAGACCACACACACACACACACATATACTGTATGCACGCTCACACATACAAACACATTTGCATGCGCGCACACACACACACACACACACAAATACACACACATTTGCGCTCGCACACACACACACACACACATCCATTATGTGTCCATAAGTGTGTGTATGTGTGTCCATAGGTGTGTGTGTGTGTGTTTGTGTGTGGGTGGATATGTGTGCGTTTGTGTGAATCTCCAAACAACACGACATCTGAAATCTGGAATAAAGTTCAATTGAATTTAAGATATCTACAGTGAAATGTAAACACATTTACTGTTTTGTACTTTCTGTGTTGCTGCTGCTAACAAAATCATATTTCACTCTTTTTATTGTCATGTCTTTAAGATATGTTTAGAAAACGATGGTCTGATGGTTGTGTTGCGTTGTGTCTCTTCAGGTATGACACCATCACTAACCTGTGGGAGACGGTGTCTCCTCTGCCCAGAGCGGTTCATTCAGCTGCAGCTTCAGTGTGTGGAGGAAAGATTTATGTGTTTGGAGGAGTGAATGAAACCAGTCGGTCTGCTGGAGTCCTGCAGTCATATCTGCCACAAAACAACACCTGGACCTTCATTGAGTCGCCCATGATCGGTACTAAAACATGCAACAGTCCTGTATCTGAGTGTGTCTGCATGCATGGTGCGTGCATGTGTCTGTCTGCATACGTGTGTCTGTATACGTGTGTCTGTGTGTGTGCACGTCGGTCTTTTTAAGTGCATGTGTCTCCATACGTTTGTTTGCCTGCATGCATCTGCATGTGTGTCTGCCTGCATGCGTCTGTGTGTCTGCGTACGTGTGTCTGTCTATATATATGTGTATGTCTACATGCATCTGCCTGTGTGCGTTTGTCTGCCTGCCTGCTTGCGTCTGTGTGCATGTCTGCGTGCGTCTGCCTGCCTGCTTGCGTCTGTGTGCATGTCTGCGTGCGTTTGTCTGCCTGCCTGCTTGCGTCTGTGTGCATGTCTGCGTGCGTTTGTCTGCCTGCCTGCTTGCGTCTGTGTGCATGTCTGCGTGCGTCTGCCTGCCTGCCTGCTTGCGTCTGTGTGCATGTCTGCGTGCGTTTGTCTGCCTGCCTGCTTGCGTCTGTGTGCATGTCTGCGTGCGTTTGTCTGCCTGCCTGCTTGCGTCTGTGTGCATGTCTGCGTGCGTCTGCCTGCCTGCCTGCTTGTGCCGTGTGCATATCTGCATGCGTGTGTCTGCGTGTGTAGATCATAAAAATGCTGGGTAGGGTTTTATTGTATCGTATTTTTATCTCTTTTCTGGAGTCATTAGTAATGATAGTGTTTATCTGTTCATAATCACACATGCAGACAGTCAGTAAGGTTGTCAGAATATAGCATAACTTCGCTGTATTTCAGGATCATTTCAACATGCAGAAATAAATCTCCACATTAATTGGCACAATGTAGATTTTTTGACAGAAAATCATCATGTGTGAGGAACAGCTCTCACATCAGCTGAAGTATATATGTGACCTGTAAGGCAGCTCAGAGAATATCACACTACAGCAGATATATTCAGAAGAAACTTCTCTGAATGTGAAACTCTCACAGGATGTGTTGAGGGACACACGGCAGCGTCAGATGGTTCCTCATGACTACAGAACAAACACACGTCATCATTTTCATTGTCTCTGTCACACCTGATCCATGATTCGGAGTCATGAGTCATTCACACATCTCATGTCAATCCAGCTTTTGATTCTCTATTTTTAGGTTGGTTCACTTTTATTATTTTAGTAGATTTAAAGTTCATCAGTTCTTAAATGTTACTAATAGTTCAACCAAAAATGTTGTCATGAGTTCCTCGCACCTCATGTTTCATTGACCACAATCATAAATCAGATTTTGGAGTATTTTTTCTGCTATTATTTCTAAAGTTTGTCCGTTTCTCCTCATATTTATGTGTGTGAACGCTCAGACATTCTTCTTAACATCCAGCATAAATGCAACTGAACCATAACAGCGTTTTTATTTTTGCTTAAACTGTTCCTATAAATAACACGTGTAACAAGCTGGTAAATGAAAGTTAAATGTGTAATCGTCATTTGCATAATGTCCTGTGCTCAGCTGCTAATGGAGATGCTATTAAAGATAATGTCATGTTGAGCTGAGACATCACAGATTTCTGTTCGTTCACTTTAACACCTCGTGATTTCTGGGACGATGAGATGGTTAGATGTATACGAGCCGTCGTGGGCCGAGGATAAACGTTCACTTGAACTCCACGTGTAAGTCTAAGACTCGCCGGAGGTCATGTGTGTCGTTCTCAGATCTGAACTCTCTCTCATATCATATCACGTCTCTGCTCTCGGTGTTTATCCATCTGGTGTTGCTATGCACTGTGAGGCGTTTATTGATCTTCATGTCACGGCCGGAGGAATCGGTGCTTATTGTGTCTCGCGCAGCATCTGTTTGTGTAAGGAACAGCAAAGGCTCAAATTCATAAGCTGGACACCTTTCGTTGTCCACTTATTTGACTTCCACCTCAATCGATAGAACCATGAACACAGTCAACATTAATAAAAGTGGAATGAAAAGACTCTCCAGGACTTTTGATTTAAAAAATTAAAAATCTGTCTTCATTTACTCGCCTTCAAGTTGTTCCAAGTCTGTATAAATGTCTTTGTTCTTATGAACACAGAGAAAGATATTTGGAAGAATGTCCATAGCCAAATTGATTTTCTACCCATTGACCCCATGGGTAGGAAAAAAAGAACGGTTTGCTGTCCTACATTCTTCAAAATATCTTCTTTTTTGTTCAACAGAACAAACCAATTATGAAGTATTTTTTCCTACCATCGGAGTCAGTGGGGAAAAATTATATATAAATATATATGTGTGTGTGTGTGTGTGTGTGTGTGTCTGTGTGGGAAAGGGAGAG
>CM056467.1:684086-704086 GCA_029783895.1 Triplophysa bombifrons | reverse complement strand
GGCTCTGGGAAGCATGGAGTCTTTTGATCCCAGTTTGAACGCGTGGACGCTGCAGCAGAATCTGCCCTGTCCTCTCTTCAGACACGGCAGTGTGGTTATAAAGAAATACATTCAGAGCGGCTGATCCTGAAGCGCACCGAACGCTCTCTCTCTCGTTTCACATGAATGTAGGAACTACACCTGCCGGAGCTCAAGCCTTAATGCTCTTTGGCTGTCAAGAAAAAGCCTTTCGTCATCTTTTGCGTCATTTTATTTTTCTGTGAAAGGACTCTGTCTGTCTGGCCTCCTTTGATTTCATCATCTCGCACTGTCTCACTTCTGTTTATTACACGACTTGCACAAGCACAAAAACCTCAGTCGACCCTTCGCCAAGCTCCGCCCCCTCTTGGTGACCGTCCTGTAGGGATAAATTGGATGGTGCAACATTCAGTACAGTTGGCTTCATTTTAATTTGACATTTTTCTTTTAACAAAATCCAATATGTAAATGAAGCAAGGTTTATTTGGCTGGAAGATTGATTTAAAAGATGAGGAAAACATCAGACATGTTCTCTCTGGTTTCAGAAGTCGACAGTTTGGGGAAGGGTCAGTAATAATTGAATGTTATATTGTTCAATCGTTATATTGCTATGGAAAGAGTTTGTATATGTGAAACTGTTTCTGTGCCAGGAGGAACAGAACAAACTCGCAGCTTTCTCCAACAGCATCTGTAAAACTTTTAATTGGCAGCCTCTCGGGCCGGCTCGAGTTTCACACTTTTTTTTTTGAACACAGCCAAAGCACAATTCGTCTGAGTTTCAGAGAGAAAATCGTTTGCCGTGTTTTCTGCATTGCCAAACGTGAAGACGGCACGACAAACTGTCTGACAAAAAGTTTATTTTAGAAACCGTACAGACTGTTTGTATAGACACATGATGAAGAATTGTATTGTACAAAATAATAATCAGAAGCTGTTGTTGTTGAAATAAATAATACGCCTTATTCACTCGATGGAATAATAATACGTATGCAAAGATACATTCATAATGAAAGCGGCGTTTGTCTCTCATTGTTTGTTTGTTTATCACATCAGGGAGCAACCTTTATTTTATAATAACAGAAGTTATTCCTGCGACACTGTTCCACGACACAACAAAGCAAATGATGTTTTATCTAAGTTGAATTAAAACTCAACCCAGAACACCCTAGCAAACAATGAACCCGTGCCCTGTTAACAGAGCTGATCCTTCTTATATGTAATCTACGCAAGTTGAGTAGGGCCCCTTCACCACTAGGGGGCCCCCTTGAGTACCGAATCAAAAACACTATAATGTAAACGAGACGCGGATTCAACTTGCCTTCGGAGTGTTCTGTTACAAACTTCACAGGAATCATTTGTAAATTTACTTTTTTTATACTTAATTTATTTAATTACTGTGACATTCTCGGACATCATGCAGTGCGCAGGTGATGACATGCACATAATGTCATGATGGGTCTTACATATGGGTTCAAAGCGAAGCTGTCCGTAACAAAAAGCAACAAAAAGAAGCAGAGAACAAGATCTAGAAGCTATGTGTTTTTGTACTATTTTAAAGTCTTATTTAGTTTAGTCAACTTATGCAAGCACCTATTAACAAACAGTTGGTTTGACTGGACGTTCGATAATTTTGGGACCGTCTCCAAAGTTACATACACTTTAATATTCTAACTTCAATAGGATTTACAGGGAATGTTTTAGTCAAAAAATCAGCTGTACAATGTTCATGTGAGTATCCGCTATAATATATTTTGTTTGCCCATGATAGTAAGTCATCACATTTACAAAATAATTGATATGTTTTGTTTTTGAATGCTAAGATTTCTTGAGTAAACTATATTTATCATGTTTTGTTTTTGTTAATCATTAATTTGGTTAGTAAAAACACAGCATTTGCATGTAAAAGTTTTTTTGACAGCTGTGTTAATTGATTGATTATTTTACAGTTATGTTTATCTGAATTTAACTATGACAAGGGCCCCAGATGTCTGGGATCGGCACTGCCTGGCAACCACTCGCGATCGCATCGTGTCATTGATTTTGTATTAATGCAGCATTCAGGAACTTTTAACTGGTACATGTTGACATGAGAACATTAGAGGTGATGGTGTTATTCTGATTATATTATACGTGTGTTACGATGTTGACATGATCTTGTCTCGTAACCTCAAGCTGTCACGCCGCATGAATAAAACTGGCCGTTGGCTTTATGCCGTCTTCCCGTCCAATGTTTACTGATGTGGAACGGTTGGTTTTCTCCTCCAGCTGTCTAAATGAAATTAAAGAGAGTCCCGCACCTGTCCACCTCCATCTCTTGCCATGAGCGGGTGGGCTTCTCTCCTTCAGATCAAACACAAGCACCTCATCCATCAGAGATCCCTTCTGGCACTTAAATCAGCTGATCAGCGTCCCCGTGTCTCATATCAACTGGCTGGGTTCATTCACCACACACTGGCTTCTCATGGATCTTTGTTTGGAAGATGTGTTCTGATGAGTCTGAAATTAAGCCTAAAAGGGACTTTGAACAAACACTTGTGTTATTTGGGTTGAAGTCTGATGATATGACCTCAAACTCAAATGTTTGACATGATTTTATTCCTCTGTTAGACAGTTTCAATATCGTTTTTCCTACAGTTTAAACTCAACACTGTTATTTCTTTTTCTTTTTTGTGGTTATTTCACCAGGATAACCAGTCAATCTCTTCTTCCAGTGATTCCTGGCCAATATGGCAGCACAAAGAGTTTGGTTCCAAAACTCAGTTTAAAAGAAAAATATCTTCATTGTGCATTACAATCAACAATAGTTGTTTTGTTTTGATTTATGCCATAATAATAAAAAAATACAGCTAACTAACACAATGAAACCATAATAACGTAATAAATAACGTGTTTTTTGAACATTTTTAAAAAGAGTTTTTAAACTCTTTATATACTCTTGGGATTTTTAAAAGCAGTTTAGTCAAAGATCTAGTCGTATAATTACAAGTGTGATAAGATAAAAGACTACAAATATAATTGGGTAATAGAAGTTATATTTCCATCGTCTCCTTGTCCAGAAGAATCTAAGTGTTCTATTCTTGTGTATTCATTATTCAATTAAATTTTATATATATAGCGCTTTCATTGTTGCAAAGCACCTTTACATAAATCATAATTAAAAAAGGGGAAAATTAAAGAAAAACATTGTTTTGGCTGAATATGATCATCTTCCACTTTGATCTGCTGTTATGTGTCCGATGTAAACCGTATATGAGGTTTGCAGATGTTTAGTGTTTGCTTTTGGTTGACGTGGACTACACATCATCTTTCTGAAGAGGTGAGAAAGAACTGGGTCTTTTGGGAACATCTTTACTTCTAGACCTGTAGAGTAACATTAAACAAAATATTAGTAGAGAACACAGTCTCTTACATGAGAAAATGAACCATGGTTTTACTATAGTAAAAGTGGAGTATGGATTTAGGGCAGATTGTTAAGCATGTGTATGACCACACTTTTACCAGCGGTGCAGTCTGCCACATTTCCTTCTCTGCATCTATTTGAATGACACTGGTCCTGAACTCCAGCAACTGCGAAATACACCATATGTCAACCCCTAAAAACTACTAGAAATGTACCAAACTTAATACATAGATGCTTTTCTACACTTACTCGTCTTTTCATTTGTGAGTCTTTAGCCCCTGCCTTAATGGAGTCTCTTAGCTGGAACTTTCCTGGCGGAGACAAAGATATTTCCTCCCTAATGTCTCATAGTTAGTCTTGCAACATGCTAAATAAAAAAATAATTCAGATTAGTGACAGAAACGATTCAAATTAAAATAAGGATAAAAAATGAGGGTCATAATAATAATTACAATACCATTTTTATGAGACCTTTTATACACTCAGGGTCTGCATGTACAAAAGTCGTCTTTAATTCCTGCAGCAGATAAATCATCAATGCCTGATTATGAGGTGAATTTATTCTGTGTTGGTAGAGAGTCGTCTGTCATTAATTACATTTAAAATAATTACACAAAACCCCCATAAAAATAGCATTTTAGAAAAACAGCAGTCTTACCCGGTTTGTGGATCCAATTTATGTGTTGTTTTCCAAATTGGGAAGGTGCCTTACATCTTATTGTTGAATTAAAAATGCTTTTATACATACACACATACATGCCTGGGAAACAAAGAGTTTTCAAACAACATCATGCACTACAGACGTTACAAACTGTTCAATAATGTGGACACCAACAACAACAACACAAGAGACAAAAAGTAGTTGTGTAGCCAAGAGCTAACTTGGCGAGGTATTATTTACACCCAGGGGCGTGTTTATCATTTTGGGGGCCCTAAGCAAAGTCAAGACCATGGAATTAATGAGACATATATAAACTTATTTTACGTTGAATCACATAACAGCACAAACTTCTCTACAGTTTGTTATAAGAATAAACCTTCTTGGGTTTGGGATGAAAAAATGTCCTTTGATTTATTTAGAATAATACGGAATGATTTTAGCTACAGTGTAAGAAAGTAAAAGGAGCAAGATTCTTCTTTTCATGTTTCTTTTCTTAGCATTGTTTTGCTATATTCGCAAAATTAGTATTAGATTCATTTTCTTTTGCATTCTTTCGTTTTTGAGCACCGCTTTGTTAAGTGCGCTTCATTGCTGATATCCGAGTGTCTAAATCAAGTGTCAAATGATTTTACCGCTTGTGGCTACAAGGGGGCCCCCTAAGCATGCGGGGCCCTACGCATTTGTGTGGTGGTAAACAAAGCTACTGTTTACACCTATATGGTCGGCGAATATAAAACAGAACTTATCGCAATGCCCACTTTACATACTGAGTCATTAACATACAAAAGGCCTTCACACCTACATTTATGCATTTGGTAGACACTTTTATCCAAAGCGACTTACATTGCATTTTCTTACACATTTTGTCTCTAAGTACGTTCAAACCCCTGGGATCCAACCCATGACCTTGCCGTTGTTACCCACTGAGCTACAAGAAACAACAATCACACCTCATAGCAATTCCTAGGAACCTCCACCGATTCCTGTATACATCCACATACATGCATCTGGTTGTTTCATGAAATGGTTGTATACAGTACTTCTGTATGGTACCTTTCCAAGCACTCTGCCTTAAACATCTGGCAAACTTGAAGTTAAGCTGGGATTTCACATGCTCGCATTTGTCCGGATCCAGCTCTTTTCATGCAGTGACGGCTTTAACGGCGCGTTTGTGTCAGATTTGATGTCTCTGGTATGGTCCGGCGGTTCTGATGGGATTTTATGTCTCTCCTCTGGTGTTGGTGACACATCTCACTGTGATTCCTCCGAGACTCATTTGTATTGATGTATTCAGACTGACGCTCACGTTCCAACAGTGGCTTTGTTTTGTGGTGTCGTCCTCTTGAATTTGAAGAGCAGTAAGTAAGTCACTCTTGTCAACAGAGCTCTTTACAGGCGGCAGAATTATTCACAAAAACCCAAGTGATGTCCCTGCGCTCCGGGTCATTTGGGTCAATGTGAAGGATCCGTGTCACATTATTTATTCCAAAGATGTTAAAATGCCGTCACTCTATGTGTCCCTTAAGGCTGAGAGACGAACACAAGAACTGAAGGAAAAAGAGGTTAGAAATCAATGAATATTGATGTGAGGGTTATTCCGAGTCTCAAGTCAATATCACATATGCCTTTCAAAAATAAAGCTGTGGCGGTTACATTCAGAAAAGAATCTTTGTGTAACCATGACACGGTTTTGTCTGTGTAGAGTTCTCGAGTCGTTTGTTGTTTGAGGTTCTTCACGTCCGTGTTTGTTTTGGAGGATAAAAGTGATTTGAGCATCCGTAAAGCTGTGTTCGCATCTAATTGGAAACTTTATTTTGGGAATGATGAGAGAGATTGATGCTCAGAGGTCTTCTGGCTGGTGTTATTGTGAGGGATTGATGGTGTGTTTGTGTTCTGGTTGTGATCAGGTCACGTCTCTTCATTCATCCGTATAAAGACCTCACACTGAAGAGAGAAACCCGGCTCTGCCCTCGGCCGTGTCCTGTCTCACGCTCAACACTGATGTGTCACACAAATAACAACCGCATCTGTCTGCCTCTCTCTATAACAAGCTCCTCTGCACCATCTCATTCTGATGCTCCTCTCTCTCTCTTTCTTTCTCTCTTTCTTTCTCTCTTTCTTTCTCTCTTTCTTTCTCTCTCTCTCTTTCTCTTTCTTTCTTTCTTTCTTTCTCTCTCTCTCTCTCTCTCTGTCTTCTGCAGTCTTTCTGACAGATTTTTGTTGAGGCTCATATGAGGAAAGTTGTTTTGCAAATGGCAGTGATATTAAACAGGTCGAGCTGCTCAGTGCTGCGTGAGAAGAATAACAAAAAAATAATCTAAAGAAAATCCAGGTGTTTATGTTCACACAATGTCAGGACAAAATGATCAAACTCTCTGGGTTGGTTTCCCAGACCGGGATTAGTTTAAAGAGTACATAACTAGACATTTTTAAGGTCCTACTTTGGCTTATGGAGTGTCCAGCAGCAAGTTTATGTACAAAGAAGGTGTAAAGATACTATTATTTCTTAATAATAGGCTATTTTTCTTACCTTACTTCTGGACTGACTCTCAAATGATTTGTTCCGTAATTCACCTGCAATCCCCTCCTTTCCGCTAGCCTAATCTGATGTGATTGGTCTACTGTAAATGAGGCTCACGAGCTACAGTGTTTGGGGGAGAAGAGCGAAGTTTTCGCGGGCAGTCCTAGCAAAACGTAGCCGGAACTTTATGTAATGACGTAAATCCGCGGGGGTTGGTGAATCGGACTAGGGACGACTCGTTTGCGTGATTCAGACTCGACTCCCTTTTTCCTAAGCTCATAACTTTGTTATTCATTCACCTTCGGATTTACAACTTGGCAGACTGCTTCCTATTAAACACGCCAACATTACGCACTGCATGAAATGTCATTTTCATGATCTCATGATATCTACTCTTTAAACTAGGACTAGGCCTTAGTTAAAGTAGGTTGTGTAAGTTGTTTTAAAAAACATACTTTACAAAAAACATCACTGGCTTGACACAAAATAATTGCATCGATATGTTTAAAGTTAATGTAAGTTGTTTTCGTCAAAGACACATTTATCATTTAAGTTAGTCTGGGACTGTCCGGGAAACCATCATACATTGTTTCGTAACAATTTTTCTTAGTCCCTTATTGGACAATTCTCCTGGAAAAGCACATGGCACGGCCACAGGAGCTGGAGAAGGAGCATGCGCAGACGTTACTTTCACTTGTGTGCAGGAGAGAGAGAGAGAGAGAGAGAGAGAGAGAGCATATGTTGGTGAAGTTCAGGTGTTTGTTTGTTCACTGCATTTGGGTGATGAATGTTATATAAACGGTGGACATAGCGCTTGATTTGGAGATCATTTGAAGCTGTACCAGTGCTAAAATAAGCCGGACATGTGATGAGTGAAACTGATGTTTGTGTTTTGTTGACAACGGGTGCGCACAAGCTTTGGTTCAGTCTACCCCCCCCCCCCCGCAAGCGCCGTATGTTTTTGGAAACCAACCAACAAGAACAAGCACAAGTGTATAAACATACACTTGTGGCATTAGCATTGGGATTGGCAAGTTGTGTGGTGTATTTCAGCCGTTAAAGTACAAACTGAACGCTGTTGTCACACAATAAAAATAGATTTATGGACTTGAGTCATTTGCGTTCATTTACAAATATGACCTTCAGCATTCTTTTGTTTTAAAAACATCTTTAGAATCTTAAAGTTACAGCAGACAAATGAACATAGTTCTGATAATGCCACAATCTGTTTCACACTCCAGAGAATCTCAGAAAACTCTCTGTTAAAAAAAGATTTTGGGTGTGTGAAGCCAAAAGAACAGAGACGAAAATAAATAAAGATTGGCAAGAGTGAGATATGAGAGATCGGTGCTGCTGTTGTTACTGGGAGGCAATAAAAAATGAGAGAGAGAGAGAGAGAGAGAGAGAATAAAATGAAGAGTAAGGTATTATCTATCTGAACACTTGGTGTGTGGATGGATAATATGGTTATAAAGGAGAGAAAGGGAGCGAGAGAAAGAGAGAGAGAGTGGGTGGATTAATGGAAACTGAAGGATAAAATGAAGGTTGCAAAATCTGAAGCTCATGTAATTATATATATTGAATTCCACATCCAGTAAACAAAAGTGTCTGATTTCAAGAGAAACTGAGAGATAAGTTCTCTTGACTAAACTTAAGATGTAAAATAAAGTTGTGTCCATAGACACTGCAGAAGAACATTGATGTTTGAAGTGTGTGTTGTGATGTATACTTTGCAGTATGCGAGTATTACACATTTTAATCAGCTTCAGTTTCTGTGCACACAAATTAAAAGCGAAACTCTTCTGTAGTGAATCAAGGGAAGAATGATCATTTCAAGACGAGTGTTTGTGTTAATGTTCTCATGTGAGACACAAACACACAAATGTGACACACACACATTGACACACTGATGTTCTGTCTGAATGGATGTTGATGTTATGCTGGTGATGATGGTCTGTGATGGTAAATGTGTAGTAAGAATGACTGAACGATATGTTTCATGATATTATATAGGTCACTGTGTATCAGATCAATATCATTCGAGCGGTCTGATGGGTTTTCTTTGAATCCAGCGTCACACATTCAGTTTTATAATATGAAGGAAGCTTTGAGATGACAGAATCAATGTTTAGTGTCTGATGTGATGTCATGATTCAAGAGGTCACAGAGTTAATCTGGAGTGAATAAATCACTGTGTTCAGTCCACAGCCGCACATAAACTTCAATTTATTGAACCCAGTGTCTGTTGTGACCCGACACGGATTGTTTGTGTTTAATATGTGTCATTTAGATGCAGGTTTATGTGAAATGTCTTGTGTGATATTTTAGGGATGTAACGATTCACAGTGAGTCGGTTGAAAATCGATTATAATAGCCTATGTGACGATTTAAATCAGTTGAGCTGGTTGAGCTTCCTGTAGCTCAGTGGTAAGAGCATTGCGTTAGCAACACAAGGTTGTGGCTTTGATCACAGGGGATTGCACATCCCTATGTATAAATGTATAGAATAATGCAATGTAAGATGCTTTGGATAAAAGCATCTGCCAAATCCATAAAAATGTAAAAAATGAGATGTGATAAAAATCGCAGTACATGTATTGAACAGCAGGGGCAAACGTGGGAATTGTGGATATGCTGATATTTCTTAAAAAAGCAAAAAAAGTCTTAGTTTGTTAATATTAAAGAGGATTTTGTGTTATTCATTTTTTATTTGAATTGGAATTTGTTTTAAAACTGCAAACTTGACATAGAATATATAATTATTTTACAAAGAATTGTGCAGCATTAGAGAAATAATAAAAAGCAGTTGTTAGTTTAAAATTTTCCTCGACTCATTCTGTAAACGACTCATAAATCGTGTTTAAATTGCATCTTGAGATCAGAATCGTGAATCACATCGTGATCTGAGGGAATCTTTACATCCTTGCTCGTATTTTCTGCTTCTTCATATTCTGGAGGCTTTACAAGATTTGTGTAAAACCAAATCGTGTGTTCATGTTAATACGATAAAGCCCTGTTGAAATGAGACATGAGGAGGTTTTATTTTCATCATGTCTGGATGAAACACAACACACCTCTTCAGTTTGACCCTTTAGTCACTTATATAAATACAACTCTTTGGATGCTGTTGGTTTCAATAGTGCTTTACTTTGGTGTACGGCTGGTGAAACACAAGCGTTTACTTGTGTTCAAGCAGCATTAAATAAAGAGAGAGAGAGAGAGAAAGAGAGAAAGAGAGAGAGAGTAACGCTGTCAGCGGGAGATTTTTCTCTATCAACAGTAGCTCAGGAAGGTCAGTTTCTCTCAAAGATTTCTTTGTGTTTGAAAAACATTTGAGTGACTGACTCTTATGTTCCTGCAGGGCTTTTAGTCAGAATAAGAACATGAGAGAGAGAGAGAGTGAGAGAGAGAGAGGGAAAAGATGTATTATGAGCGTTTTGAAGTATTTCTCATGGTTAAGATGTGAGGAGTGTTCTGACAGATATGAAATCAATCAATGCATTGTGAAAAACATATTCATGTAATCATGGAGCTCATTTATGTCTTTGACTCTATGTAGTCAACTTGAATTTATATGTGATTATGTCATGAAGATCAGAAAGACAGAGATGTCATCGATCTTCTGAGATCTTCACACAGATTGATGTTTAATAGCTGACGTGACGCTCCAGACATGATTTTTAGCTCGTTCAGTGTTCATTTCAGGCTCGGCTGGAGCTCACTTCAATCTTCAGATGGCAGTGATGATGAGACATTCTCAGGCCTGTGAACCGTGACGAGCGGCTATCTCCAGAGATGTGTTTTCCTGAACTTTAACTCCCGCTGAGACCCGCGGTCACCTGAAAGATTCAAACTCTCTTCAAGTTTTTTTATGAAACTTTTCATGAACGTGACCAGCTAGTAATCCTTCTATTTTGGTGTCACAGGTGTGTTGCACTTCTTGACACTGCGTGTGTTTTATTTTCAGAAGCGTGAACACACAACAGATCTCCAGGACTCACATCAGCATCAGTCAAACAGCAGGAGGTTCTTTCCTCTCTCTTTTTAAGCTTGTGCCTCAACAAACTCTGAATCACAAACAAGGCTTCGTTGGTCTTTATTTGTAGGACTTCGTGACTGATATCACCCTTTATAACGTCTTTAATTCATCACAGAATTCATCATTGACACCTCTGTGACCTTCACGACTGTGTCTCCTGATCATGATATCAATTAAACATCTTTGTTTATCCCGTGAGACGACGTCGCAGTCATTAACACTGAGAACAGCTGTCTCTCTCTTCTTTAACACATCTTTACAGGTCAATCAGCAAAAGCTCGGACAGACACAGAGCTGAACATTCTGATGTTTGAAGGTTATTTGAATGACAGAATTTAATTCTAAGAATTAAACATTTGACTGGTTTCTCTCTGTCTGGCTGTTAATGTGTTTTGGGTTCTGAATGAATACTGTAAATGAGTTTTTAGACATGAGTCGAATCCATCATCGGTCCATCAGTCCCGTGACACACAAACACACGTGTTTAATGAATGTTCACAGACTGATCTGTGTCAGTGGGACGCTGGGCTGCTGTGTTTGGGATCTTTAGGATTTTACTTCCCATGGTCATGAATCAAACTGAAGTGATGCCAGTGGCTACTCCAATTAAACACTGCTTTCAGAGAGAGAGATAGAGATGAGAGGGAGAGAGAGAGAGAGAGACAGAGAGAGGGAGAGAGAGAGAGAGAGAGAGAGAGAGAGACAGAGAGAGAGAGAGAGAGACAGAGAGAGAGAGAGAGAGACAGAGAGAGAGAGAGAGAGAGAGAGAGGGAGAGAGAGAGAGAGAGAGAGACAGAGAGAGAGAGAGAGAGAGAGAGAGAGGGAGAGAGAGAGAGAGAGAGAGAGAGAGAGAAGAGAGAGAGAGAGAGGAGTTGTGTGGTGTATTTCAGCCGTTAAAGTACAAACTGAACGCTGTTGTCACACAATAAAAATAGATTATGGACTTGAGTCATTTGCGTTCATTTACAAATATGACCTTCAGCATTCTTTTGTTTTAAAAACATCTTTAGAATCTTAAAGTTACAGCAGACAAATGAACATAGTTCTGATAATGCCACAATCTGTTTCACACTCCAGAGAATCTCAGAAAACTCTCTGTTAAAAAAAGATTTTGGGTGTGTGAAGCCAAAAGAACAGAGACGAAAATAAATAAAGATTGGCAAGAGTGAGATATGAGAGATCGGTGCTGCTGTTGTTACTGGAGAGGCAATAAAAAATGAGAGAGAGAGAGAGAGAGAGAGAGAATAAAATGAAGAGTAAGGTATTATCTATCTGAACACTTGGTGTGTGGATGGATAATATGGTTATAAAGGAGAGAAAGGGAGCGAGAGAAAGAGAGAGAGAGTGGGTGGATTAATGGAAACTGAAGGATAAAATGAAGGTTGCAAAATCTGAAGCTCATGTAATTATATATATTGAATTCCACATCCAGTAAACAAAAGTGTCTGATTTCAAGAGAAACTGAGAGATAAGTTCTCTTGACTAAACTTAAGATGTAAAATAAAGTTGTGTCCATAGACACTGCAGAAGAACATTGATGTTTGAAGTGTGTGTTGTGATGTATACTTTGCAGTATGCGAGTATTACACATTTTAATCAGCTTCAGTTTCTGTGCACACAAATTAAAAGCGAAACTCTTCTGTAGTGAATCAAGGGAAGAATGATCATTTCAAGACGAGTGTTTGTGTTAATGTTCTCATGTGAGACACAAACACACAAATGTGACACACACACATTGACACACTGATGTTCTGTCTGAATGGATGTTGATGTTATGCTGGTGATGATGGTCTGTGATGGTAAATGTGTAGTAAGAATGACTGAACGATATGTTTCATGATATTATATAGGTCACTGTGTATCAGATCAATATCATTCGAGCGGTCTGATGGGTTTTCTTTGAATCCAGCGTCACACATTCAGTTTTATAATATGAAGGAAGCTTTGAGATGACAGAATCAATGTTTAGTGTCTGATGTGATGTCATGATTCAAGAGGTCACAGAGTTAATCTGGAGTGAATAAATCACTGTGTTCAGTCCACAGCCGCACATAAACTTCAATTTATTGAACCCAGTGTCTGTTGTGACCCGACACGGATTGTTTGTGTTTAATATGTGTCATTTAGATGCAGGTTTATGTGAAATGTCTTGTGTGATATTTTAGGGGATGTAACGATTCACAGTGAGTCGGTTGAAAATCGATTATAATAGCCTATGTGACGATTTAAATCAGTTGAGCTGGTTGAGCTTCCTGTAGCTCAGTGGTAAGAGCATTGCGTTAGCAACACAAGGTTGTGGCTTTGATCACAAGGGGATTGCACATCCCTATGTATAAATGTATAGAATAATGCAATGTAAGATGCTTTGGATAAAAGCATCTGCCAAATCCATAAAAATGTAAAAAATGAGATGTGATAAAAATCGCAGTACATGTATTGAACAGCAGGGGCAAACGTGGGAATTGTGGATATGCTGATATTTCTTAAAAAAGCAAAAAAAGTCTTAGTTTGTTAATATTAAAGAGGATTTTGTGTTATTCATTTTTTATTTGAATTGGAATTTGTTTTAAAACTGCAAACTTGACATAGAATATATAATTATTTTACAAAGAATTGTGCAGCATTAGAGAAATAATAAAAAGCAGTTGTTAGTTTAAAATTTTCCTCGACTCATTCTGTAAACGACTCATAAATCGTGTTTAAATTGCATCTTGAGATCAGAATCGTGAATCACATCGTGATCTGAGGGAATCTTTACATCCTTGCTCGTATTTTCTGCTTCTTCATATTCTGGAGGCTTTACAAGATTTGTGTAAAACCAAATCGTGTGTTCATGTTAATACGATAAAGCCCTGTTGAAATGAGACATGAGGAGGTTTTATTTTCATCATGTCTGGATGAAACACAACACACCTCTTCAGTTTGACCCTTTAGTCACTTATATAAATACAACTCTTTGGATGCTGTTGGTTTCAATAGTGCTTTACTTTGGTGTACGGCTGGTGAAACACAAGCGTTTACTTGTGTTCAAGCAGCATTAAATAAAGAGAGAGAGAGAGAGAGAGAAAGAGAGAAAGAGAGAGAGAGTAACGCTGTCAGCGGGAGATTTTTCTCTATCAACAGTAGCTCAGGAAGGTCAGTTTCTCTCAAAGATTTCTTTGTGTTTGAAAAACATTTGAGTGACTGACTCTTATGTTCCTGCAGGGCTTTTAGTCAGAATAAGAACATGAGAGAGAGAGAGAGTGAGAGAGAGAGAGGGAAAAGATGTATTATGAGCGTTTTGAAGTATTTCTCATGGTTAAGATGTGAGGAGTGTTCTGACAGATATGAAATCAATCAATGCATTGTGAAAAACATATTCATGTAATCATGGAGCTCATTTATGTCTTTGACTCTATGTAGTCAACTTGAATTTATATGTGATTATGTCATGAAGATCAGAAAGACAGAGATGTCATCGATCTTCTGAGATCTTCACACAGATTGATGTTTAATAGCTGACGTGACGCTCCAGACATGATTTTTAGCTCGTTCAGTGTTCATTTCAGGCTCGGCTGGAGCTCACTTCAATCTTCAGATGGCAAGTGATGATGAGACATTCTCAGGCCTGTGAACCGTGACGAGCGGCTATCTCCAGAGATGTGTTTTCCTGAACTTTAACTCCCGCTGAGACCCGCGGTCACCTGAAAGATTCAAACTCTCTTCAAGTTTTTTTATGAAACTTTTCATGAACGTGACCAGCTAGTAATCCTTCTATTTTGGTGTCACAGGTGTGTTGCACTTCTTGACACTGCGTGTGTTTTATTTTCAGAAGCGTGAACACACAACAGATCTCCAGGACTCACATCAGCATCAGTCAAACAGCAGGAGGTTCTTTCCTCTCTCTTTTTAAGCTTGTGCCTCAACAAACTCTGAATCACAAACAAGGCTTCGTTGGTCTTTATTTGTAGGACTTCGTGACTGATATCACCCTTTATAACGTCTTTAATTCATCACAGAATTCATCATTGACACCTCTGTGACCTTCACGACTGTGTCTCCTGATCATGATATCAATTAAACATCTTTGTTTATCCCGTGAGACGACGTCGCAGTCATTAACACTGAGAACAGCTGTCTCTCTCTTCTTTAACACATCTTTACAGGTCAATCAGCAAAAGCTCGGACAGACACAGAGCTGAACATTCTGATGTTTGAAGGTTATTTGAATGACAGAATTTAATCTAAGAATTAAACATTTGACTGGTTTCTCTCTGTCTGGCTGTTAATGTGTTTTGGGTTCTGAATGAATACTGTAAATGAGTTTTTAGACATGAGTCGAATCCATCATCGGTCCATCAGTCCCGTGACACACAAACACACGTGTTTAATGAATGTTCACAGACTGATCTGTGTCAGTGGGACGCTGGGCTGCTGTGTTTGGGATCTTTAGGATTTTACTTCCCATGGTCATGAATCAAACTGAAGTGATGCCAGTGGCTACTCCAATTAAACCACTGCTTTCAGAGAGAGAGATAGAGAGAGAGGGAGAGAGAGAGAGAGAGACAGAGAGAGGGAGAGAGAGAGAGAGAGAGAGAGAGAGACAGAGAGAGAGAGAGAGAGACAGAGAGAGAGAGAGAGAGACAGAGAGAGAGAGAGAGAGAGAGAAGAGGGAGAGAGAGAGAGAGAGACAGAGAGAGAGAGAGAGAGATGAGAGAGAGAGGGAGAGAGAGAGAGAGAGAGAGAGAGAGAGAGAGAGAGAGAGAGAGGACAGAGAGGAGAGAGAGAGAGACAGAGAGAGGGAGAGAGAGAGAGAGAGACAGAGAGAGAGAGAGAGAGACAGAGAGAGAGAGAGAGAGAGAGAGAGAGAGAGAAGAGAGAGAGAGACAGAGAGAGAGGGAGAGATGAGAGAGAGAGAGAGAGGAGAGAGAGAGGAGAGAGGAGAGAGAGAGAGGGAGAGAGAGAGAGAGAGAGACAGAGAGAGGGAGAGAGAGAGAGAGAGAGGAGAGAGAGAGAGAGACAGAGAGAGGAGAGAGAGAGAGAGAGACAGAGAGAGAGAGAGGAGAGACAGAGAGAGGGAGAGGAGAGAGAGGGAGAGAGAGAGAGAGAGAAGAGAGAGAGATGACGAGAGAGCGATGCAGAGAGATTGAGAGGAGACTGAGAGACAGAGAGAGAGAGGAGCAGAGAGGGCCTGAGAGAGAGACAGAGAGAGGGAGACAGCGAGAGACAGAGAGAGAGAGGAGAGAGAGAGAGAGAGAGAGAGAGAGAGATGGCAGTTGGCGGCAGCAAAGTCATCAGCTCCTGATTTAGCATATTTTTTTGCCAGATAATGTATGTCTATTTTTTGACTAAAACATAGTGTACATGATTGGATACTAACTCAAGAACAAAAGAGGCAGAAGATTATTAGGGTAAGACCTCAAATTACATTTTTGGAAACATCTAAAGTTTATATAGAGTCAGTACACTCTAGTCATGGCAGTTAAAACTGTTGAAGCAAGAGGCATCTTTTAAAAAATGAAGAGGAGCTGGATATATTATATTCAGTGAATGTTAAATCAGCGAAAGAAAAGAGGAAGATAAAAGAAATAATCCTAAAGAAAACCCAGAGATGCTGTTGTCAGACTATACTGGAGGCAGAAGAGAACAGAGTTCGCTGTAACCTGCCTGTTCTTCACCGAACACCCTTCAGTCTGGCACACAGTCCTCTCATCTAACATGACGTGCTGCAGAAGAGGAGGAATCAGTAAAGGTAGACAGCTCACACTGGAGGGAGAACATGACTTCAAGATTATTGTAAATCTGTATCACAATGGGACAGTCATGGTTCAGGGACCAGAGTCCAGTCTAGAGGAATTTCAAAGGAACTTCAAAAACTTGAAAATGGAGGTTCAAAAAATAAAGAAAGATCCTGAAGTGAAGAACATCACACCAGATGAGACGTGCACCACAGAGGACAATAACACTGATCAAAGCTCATATTCTGCTCCAACATACAGAGACATCAGCACTCCAACCTCGCCTAAAATAAAGATCCTGAGAGACAACCTGTCAGAACTAGAGGCAGGACTACTGTCTGTTTAAAGAGGAAACCAGCAACAGTCTTCACCAACTCCAGAGTCTGATCAATCATCCCAACACACAACACATGAAAACAACTACACAACACTGTCAGACAGCTGGAGGAGGACAACGAGGAAGCTGCGACAGGAGCTGAGGAGAGTGAGACAGGAGCTGGTCACAAGAGAACAACACTACATCATCATAGAGAGACAGACGGACGAGATGAGGAGACAATTAAACACACTCATACAACACAACAAACACACATCTCAGTCACTGAGAACACAGCACAACATCAGCCTGAAGTCAACACACTAACACAGAGCATATCTTCTGCTGAGGAGACACAACGTCTTGCAAGACATCCTCCCATCAACACAGAGCACATCTACTGAGAGGAACAACACAAACACAACACAACACGGACAGAACATCGGCACACAAAGAAAGAGCATCTCTTCTACTACAATCACACAAACATTTAATTCACAAGACAGACAAGGAGGAAGAAGAGGCAGCGTCAGACAGAGTAATCCACTGACAACAACATCACCCAACAGTACCAACAGAGAAGAGAGGAGAGAAGAGAACATCGTCAATCTTGTGTGACTCCAACGGTCATCACCTCCATCAGAGACGACTGTTTCCAGGAAGAAACGTGAAGAAGTTTTGGTGTCCCACCTCCCAGTCTGCACTGAATCTACTGAGAGAAGATGTGCTGGGCGCACCAACACACAATCATACTCCACACTTGGAACCAACGACCTCACCCGGAAGAAGAACAGACGTCACCAAAGCTCTGTCAGATGTACTGAGAACAGCCTGCAGGATCTACCCCAGCGCTAAAGTCATCTTCTCAACCCCTTCTGCCTCGTCGAGACATTCCACAAAACATCATTAACCAAATTAACGGAGAGTTAGCCAGAGTCTGTACCCAACTGAAGAACGTCTCCATCGCAAACCATCAGCGCATCAGTCATGACCATCTGTACGATCACATCCACATCCATAGAGACGGCATGAGACTGTTCGCACAAACACTAAAGGAGGCAACTTTAAGAAGTCCTCACACAACACATCGTGTCCATGAGGAGAGAGTCAGACAGACGGTCAGTTACACCACAGCAGACAACAGAGACCTCCATCAGATCAAACACATGCTGAAACTCATATGTGACAACTTCTTACACTAAAATATGTGATGATAGTTAGCTACATTCATCTATTCATTTAATATTTATTTATTTTTCATGATTTATATTATACACATGTTTATTTCTTTCTTCATTTACTTTAATAGTAATATTTACTCTGCAATATTGCCTTTTATCTGCACAGCGTAATGGGATCGAGAAATCATACATTATTTCTGGTTAAAAGAAAACAATAACATGTCATCCCTAAAAATAACATGCTATAACATTCAGGGAATGTATTCTTCTGCCTTTTGGAGAGAAACACAGAAACCCTGATCTTGTAAATATTGTACATAGTTCTGATATCATAATATTACTTGAGACCTGGAGTCGGTTAGAATGTCAGATCTCGCTCCTTTTAAACTACAAAGAAATATTTGTACCATCAGTTAAGCGTCCTCATGTGAAAGTTGGACGGGATTCTGGAGGAATAATTGTGTGGTTTAAAGAACAACTACAGCATTACATTCAGCCTGTTAAACAAGGGAAAACACATATTTGGCTAAAAATGAAAAGAGAACTCATGTGTTCAGATGAGGACACATACATGTGTGCCGCATACATCCCTCCACACGAGTCTCCATATTATGATGAAGACATTTTCCCAACATTACAGTCGGAGATCATTCAGTTCCAGTCTTAGGATCAGTTCTGTTAATGGGGGACTTCAATGCAAGAACTGGGAAAGAACTGGACTTCATTAGTTCTACTGAGATAAATATATCAAGATTTCAAATGTACAGCAAAACAAAGTTAAACTAAACCACGTCAGAACTATGATGACAATGTAAACAAAAACGGCAAACAAGTCATACAGATGTGCAAAAGTCTGGGTCTATATATAGTCAATGGGCGAACAAAAGGTGATTCTATGGGTCAGTTCACATACAGCTCACGTCTGGGCAGCAGCACCGTTGACTATGTCATCACAGATTTACAGCAAAATAAGATCAATTATTTCACAGTCATGCCACAGTTACCTTTATCAGACCACTGTCACATAGTCATTAGTTTAAACAAATCCCTTCATCCTTTACCAGCTTCACATCACAAACACAAACTGTTTCCCCTGCCGAGAAGATTTACTGGAGGACATCCAGTCGTGAACAATATGAAGCAGAGCTCAGCAACACTCAATCTGAAAACATGATAGACACATTTCTTCTCTCCGTGTTAAAGAAGATGAGAAGAGTATCAATCTGGCAACAAAACAATTACATCATATTTTTGGGGAAAGTGGCCAACAAATCTTTTGAAAATAATCAAATTGAACCATGGTAAGAAAGAGATTGACAAAGATGACTGGTTTGATAAAGAATGTCAAATGTCTAGAAGAGAACTACGAGTGTTATCAAATAAAAAACACAGAGATCCTTCAGACCATCAGACACGTGCTCTTTATCAACAAACCCTTAAAACATACAAGTCTCTGTTAAAGAGAAAAAAACTTGAACATATGACAACTAAGTTTAACATGATTGAAGAAGCAGTAAACCAAAATTCATTTTGGGACTTTTGGAACAATTTAAATAAGTCTAAAAAGAGAAACACATTCCCATCGATGATCCACATATTTGGACCGAACATTTTGGTAACCTTTATACACAAGATGATCCAAACCCCACCCAAAAACACCTGACCTCCCAACTACATGAACTAGAACACACTATAAAAGACCAAATGAAACAATTAGACAGTCCTATTTCATTAAATGAACTGACAGAAAAAATAAAATCTCTGAAAAATAAAAAATCTTGTGGCCCAGACGGAATAAAAAATGAGATGTTAAAATATAGCAGCCCAAAGTTAAGAGATGCCATTCTCCAATTATTTAATTTGCTGTTGAGATCAGGACACTTTCCTGACGAATGGAAAGAAAGTCAAATAACTCCAATCTTCAAAAAAGGGGACAAATGTGACCCTGATAACTACAGAGGTATCACTGTAAGCAGTAACCTCGGCAAACTCTTCTGCTCCATTATTAATGACCCGATTAGTGCAATTTCTCCATGACAACAAAAGTCTAAATAAATGTCAAATTGGATTTTTGCCCAAACAAAGGACCACTGATCATATATACACATACACACACTTATAAAGAAACATGTTCATCAAACAAAACA
>CM056467.1:681487-683586 GCA_029783895.1 Triplophysa bombifrons | reverse complement strand
CCACGCCAACACAAGGCAGACACACACACACGCTACTACAGCTTCATAAACCATGAAATCAGCATGTGATTGAGACTATTACAGACCATTTCATCACTAGAACATACAGATTGAATGAGTTAATGAATCTAGTAACAGAAACTTCTGTCTGCTCATCACGCTATCATTTCAGAATCTGTGAATCAGCGTGCGTGAGTTCAGCACATGTGTGTAAATCAGAAAGATTTCTGCCAGCGTTTCTATCCCGAGAGTGTTTTCATTTCTCACAGATTTATGTGTGTGTGTGTGTGTGTGTGTGTGTCTCCTCTGTATAATACTGATGTTGATCTGTGTGTCTGTCATCATGTGTAATGATTCCTAAAAACACTTCAAACATATTTGAACTCGAAGAGATGCTGGCATAATAACACCAACAAATCATTTGTTTGTCAATGATGATGCTGATGCTGTATATACCGTCTATCATAAAACCACTATTTGTAGAATATGTGTGTTATTGCAAAACTGTAAGTGACCAACCAAAATCTGGCAAATATCAGTTAATAAATCTATATACAGTCGTGGCCAAAAGTTTTGAGAATTACATAAATATTTGAAATTGGAAAAGTTGCTGCTTAAGTTTTTATAATAGCAATTTGCATATGCTCCAGAATGTTATGAAGAGTGATCAGATGAATTGCATAGTCCTTCTTTGCCATGAAAATTAACTTAATCCCAAAAAAAACCTTTCCACTGCATTTCATTGCTGTCATTAAAGGACCTGCTGAGATCATTTCAGTAATCATCTTGTTAACTCAGGTGAGAATGTTGACAAGCACAAGGCTGGAGATCATTATGTCAGGCTGATTGGGTTAGAATGCAGACTTGACATGTTAAAAGGAGGGTGATGCTTGAAATCATTGTTCTTCCATTGTTAACCATGGTGACCTGCAAAGAACGCGTGCAGCCATCATTGCGTTGCATAAAAAACGGCTTCACAGGCAAAGATATTGTGGCTACTAAGATTGCACCTAAATCAACAATTTATAGGTTCATCAAGAACTTCAAGGAAAGAGGTTCAATTCTTGTAAAGAAGGCTTCAGGGCGTCCCAAGAAAGTCCAGCAAGCGCCATGATCGTCTCCTAAAGAGGATTCAGCTGCGGGATCGGAGTGCCACCAGTGCAGAGCTTGCTCAGGAATGGCAGCAGCCAGGTGTGAGCGCATCTGCACGCACAGTGAGGCAAAGACTTTGGAAGATGGCCTGGTGTCAAGAAGGGCAGCAAAGAAGCCACTTCTCTCCAAAAAAACTCATGACAGATTGATCTTCTGCAGAAAGTATAGTGAATGGACTGCTGAGGATCGGGGCAAAGTCATATTCTCCGATGAAGCCCCTTTCCCATTGTTTGGGGCATCTGGAAAAAGGCTTGTCCGGAGAAGATAAGGTGAGCGCTACATCAGTCCTGTTTCATGCCAACAGTAAAGCATCCTAACACCATTCATGTGTGGGGTTGCTTCTCATCCAAGGGAGTGGGCTCACTCACAATTCTGCCCAAAAACACAGCCATGAATAAAGAATGGTACCAAAACACCCTCCAACAGCAACTTCTTCCAACAATCCAACAACAGTTTGGTGAAGACAATGCATTTTCCAGCATGATGGAGCACCGTGCCATAAGGCAAAAGTGATAACTAAGTGGCTCGGGGACCAGAATGTTGAAATTTTGGGTCCATGGCCTGGAAACTCCCCAGATCTTAATCCCATTGAGAACTTGTGGTCAATCTTCAAGAGGCGGGTGGACAAACAAAAACCCACTAATTCTGACAAACTCCAAGAAGTTATTATGAAAGAATGGGTTGCTATCAGTCAGGATTTGGCCCAGAAGTTGATTGAGAGCATGCCCAGTCGAATTGCAGAGGTCCTGAAAAAGAAGGGCCACACTGCAAATACTGACTCTTTGCATAAATGTCATGTAATTGTCGATAAAAGCCTTTGAAACGTATGAAGTGCTTGTAATTATATTTCAGTACATCACAGAAACAACTGAAACAAAGATCTAAAAGCAGTTTAGCAGCAAAACTTTTTGAAAACGAATATTTATGTAATTCTCAAAACTTTTGGC
>CM056467.1:618987-673987 GCA_029783895.1 Triplophysa bombifrons | reverse complement strand
AACCTCATCATCACACCACACGTCTCTGCCCACCTCTCCAGGACCCTGCGCTGGACGACACCGTATAGCAGACGTGTAGTGTAGCGCGTGCCGATCATGTGACATGTGATGTTTGATGCGGTACTCACGTCGTGGCTCTCGCGGTCCGTCCACTGTGACCTTTATGGCTCGGTGATAAGTGGCCACTTGGGGTGGGTTTGTGAATACTGTGATTGTCAGCGTGAAGCTCTTTCCTGCAAAACACAAAAAAGGTTTAACCCCGATTAATCCGCTGGACAATGTGTCGTATTCATTTGACATTGAAATATTCAAATGACATTAGTCATTTGCATTTCTGCGCGTCTGACGGTGATGACTGTGGGATTTTAACTGCCAGCGATTGAGACGGACAATAAAAGAATTGGTTTGAAAAATGACCCTTTCTGAGCTCAGAATTTGGTCATCGGACATCATACAAGATTTATAAATGAAGAGATTCTAGCTGGTGTACTTGAATCAGAAAACTTAAGTTATTGGCTTTCGTGATTTATTTGATTGATTTTGATTACACGTCTCGTTGGAATGCTTGATTCTGATTGGCCAGTCGCGACATTGCCAGGTTGGTTATTCCCAGATAACAACCTCTCAAAACTAATAACACATGGTAAACCAGATGCAGCAAATTTTCTTGACAATTTTTCTGACAGATTAAATATAAATATGTCTTTTTATTACAAATATATGACATTATATTTTCCTGTAGCTCAGTTGTTAGAGTGTGACGTTAGCAAAGCCAAGGTCATGGGTACAATCCCTGGGAATTGCACATACTTAGAAACAAATGTGCAGTATAATGCAATGTATGTCGCTCTGGATAAAAGCGTCTGACAAAAGCATGAAAATGAAAATATTTACAAATGATTAAACCAAATTGTGTTGATGTGTGTGGGTAAAGTGTGGCCTAGTTTTTATATCCTGGTGGGGACTTAACCTGAAAACAAACCAACTCATGGGGACTCATCGTGTCAAAAAAACTTTTACATCGTATAGAACGATATAAAAAAATCTAAAAATGCAAAAAGTTTTCTATGATCTTTAAAAAAAGTCTTTATAAAATATACAGTTTGTACGGTATAAAAATAATTACGCCTATGGACTGTCCCCACAGAGATAATAAAGCAGACGTGTGTGTGTGTCTGTCTGTGTGTGTCTGTGTGTGTCTGTCTGTGTGTGTGTGTGTGTGTGTGTGTGTGTGAAGGCCAAAAAACGACATTGTACATTGATAAAATCACGAAAGTGAATAAAATGTGTGCTTAAATTGTAAGATATCTGACAGTGTGTTATTTGTAATTGAGGCTGAAGAGGTGTCAGTAGTGAGAGGAAAAATGACTTATTGTGCCGTGTCATGTGCGAAGTATGCAGTATGCAGGAAGAATCACAGAAGAAGAAGTGGGCGGCCGACACACGTCCACACACACACACTTACACTTCACTCACACTGCCTGTATCACAACACAACACAACACACTTGCTGGAACCAAATTCACATACTATCCATCCTAAATAGTATTCAAACTTATAATCAGTATGGCCCAAATCATAGTATGCTAGATGAGTATTCTTAAAGTACCCGTATGGTCTACTGTTTCTGGTGAAGCTTCAAAGGGCGGATTACAAAAACACTACATACTTTAAGGGCTAAGTATAAGTAGGTGAATTGGAACGCAGCAATACAGAATTTCATCAAGAACTTCTATTGGGTATCACAAGCATGTTAACACATATAACTTAAGACTGCTTTCAATGCTATTAAAGGGGTCGTATGTGGGAATAGGTGTTTTTGTGTGTCTGTGGTGTGTTATAAGTTGCCCATGCATTTTTTTTAAATGACATTGTGTGAACAAAAGATGCATTCTCTCTATAAGCGAATGCTCACTCAGACCTGTCTGAAACACCTCGTGTAACCACACCCCCAAAAATCTACATCAGTTGGTGGTCTGATTCAACTTAGACCTCCCAAATGTATACTCAAGTAAGGTGGTTTACCTGTCAGAACAATTGAAGAGGAACCTGATGTTCTAAATATGGTCAGAGGCGTCACAATTCCCTCACACGCTTGCTGTATTCCACCAATCACTACACACTGGTGAACTGGCCAATCAGAGCACACCTCACTTTTCAGAGCCATGAGCTTTGTTAAAAGTCTGCATGTTTCAGAGAGGCGGAGCACAGAGGAGATACAAACATTAAATCAACAATTAAACCTAAAATCGTGTATACACACATTGCATTACATCTGAAACAAAACATAATATTGGTTTTAGCCGTGTGACCGTATGACCCATTTAATACAACTCTGAAATGTAAAAGATGTAATTGCACACACAATTGTTGACAGATGTGTGCTTGTTGCTCTCTATTCTACAGAATTGACCGTTTCAACGGAACAATAATGAAATATAGAAATAAAAAAATACTTTTGTTGTATCTAAAAGTATCACTTAAGGGTGTTAACACCACTCACGTGTTCATAAAATGTCAAAATCTAGTTTTGAGTGAAGGAATTGTTTTGTAGATGTAATGTATATGATAGATTTAGCTGTTAGGCATAGGCCTACACATATATTCTCATAGTTTGTTGAAGTTCTTGCAAATGTTACGCACTGTTTCATTTCGTCACTGTGTTGCTTAAGTGATTCTTCTTCTGTTCTCCCACAGGAATTCAACCATAAGCCCCCAAATGTGCATCTGAGCCAACAGACCCACCCAAACCCATCCCTGTCAGCTAACACACACACACGCACGCCCGCTGTGGCCCTGCCCAGCGTCTAACCACTCCACCATCTCGCTGTCCAGCAACTAAAAATATCCGCAACACTGGATCATTCACTAGCTTTCTTAAAACAAACTGGAAAGACTTGAGTGTAATATTCATAAACTTCTGATTAAAACTCAAATCGTTCAAATTCATTCATGACGTACAGAGAGCTTCTCAAAACACGCATGTGTATCTCAATGATGTGTTGCCTCTGGAAACTCTATTTCTGAAGGTAACTCAAGTTGCGCTCTTGTTTTTCTGATGCGTAATTTCTTCAATTGTGGTTGATCTTATTCTAATCGTTCTCCTCGCTCTCCGTGTCCTTTTCCATATTTAATTTCCTTATGCTGCGTTATCTTCTCCACACACTTCCTCCCCGAGATCTTGTGTCATAGATAGAAGAAATTCAAGCCTGTGGAGATGTGGGTCTCCAAAGCCCGCTTCACCCTGACAGCTGTGACGAGATACACACACACACAGCGTGTCGCGGGGTGTGTAAGGACATGCAGTATTGCAGGAATGCACTGAGACCGCTGGATGCAGGATCACTACACATTACATTCATTCACCACACACACACACACACACATGCACTTGAGCGGCACGTGACTGATGAAAAAAAGTGTATTTTTTTCAAGCCTTAAATGTAAAGATTAGTGATTGACTCTCATGTCTTTTTATTAGATAGACAAAACCACACGAAACAGCCTGATATCCCACTTCATCATGTTTAGACGTGAGGGATTCCCCGCTGCACACGTATGTTCTTTATTTTAAGTGCCTGCGCGGATGAGGAGGGCATGTCTAGACGGAGTAAACGCACCCTGCGGGATCACCCGTCTGATCTCACGTTCTCTTCAAAGGTCCGTGATCTTCTTCCGACATAATCACAACAAGAGCGGGATTTCTTCTTTCACAATAATTGCAAGCAAATCAAAAGAAGCATTCATCGCCGCATTCACAACTTCAGCACTATTTACAAACAATATGACACGCCAGTGATAGTGAATATACAGAAGCGTGCGTGCCTTTTAAACTTAAAGTATACTTCAATGACAGAAGGCATATCTTTTCATTTATTGTCCATGTGCAGTCAGATGGACTGTGACTCTATAGCACTTTGCAGGCAATAATATTCGTGATGTTAGTGCTCGTGCTGTCCATTTATTTTAAAATGATTTCACTGTGACATTATCATTCATCTGTTTTCAGACTATTAAATACATTTGTCTGGCTTTGAGATCATCCACCGAGTGCAAACATTTTTTTTTTGACATGTCATTTACTGTAAACTAAACATCTTAAGTGATTAAATTGTTTATTTTCAGCGTTTTAGTTTCAGCCAAAGTAAAGCAGGAGGGCGAGTGGAGAATAAATAACATAAGAGCACCAACCTCTTCCGCTCCTGCCAACAAATCTCAGGTCATTGAAACGTGCCACCTGATTCTTCATGACAGCCGAAGCGTTTCTGAGCTCTGCTGAGTAATTCTCATCATTCCCTGCCATCACGGTCACCACGGTCCCATCAGCAACATCTCCCAGCGACACAACCTGACACAAACACAACACGCTGCTGTCTTTCTCACGTTTATACACACACACATTTCACAGTAAAGAAAACACACCTGTGTTCCTTTTTATAAAAGGCCACAGGCCTGACATTCATAAACCATTAAACAAAAACCAGAACACACACCTTCACTTTAAATGAAGAAAAGATTTCAGACAAATAATTCAGAGATATTTGTTTGGGATTCAGAATGACATGACGGCTCCACTACAGTATATAATCCACATACTGTTCGTTAATATTACGGTTGATTCAACAATAAACAAAGATCATATAATCATTGAGGAAATATATTTAAAAAAATCGTATTTTTCCTATTAACTAATAAAGTAACTTCATGTTAAATTATAACTCTTTATATTGTATTTTATAGTGAAACTTTACACATTACCAAAAGGTTATGTAGGGCCTAGGTAAAATTTTATTTATTTTCCGAATCATAAAGAAAATTAAAAAATACATATTTTAATGTTTAACATGTTAAATGATTTTGGCTGATTAAATTGGAACTTATCTTTTTTTTTATAATTATAAAATAAAAAACAATATTCCGAACACACCATAAACCAATCCAATTGGAATAAGGGATCAAATAATGCGTATCTGGTTTATTAAAATCGCCTTTAATGAGACATTAAACTTACTTTAAACTGTCCATCAAAGTGCACGTCCGCACATAAAATCATAAATATTAATAGCTGTGTGTTATTCGGGACACCTGATGAAACACACGTGTGTTTGTGTCTATGAATAACTTTTGAACATGAGGTACTAAACCTCAAAAATATTCTTAACACACACACACGTCAGTAGCCTACTTCATAAAGTCTGATTTTGTTGGTAAAGCCTTAAAAATATTTTTAAAGCGTCAGTTGTGCAATAATTTAGTCTAAATATTTACATTCATAGGCTATTGCTGTTAGTTTTATATTTGATATAAAAACAATATTTTATAAACACGACCCGAACAACAGTAATCAGATGAGCTCGGAAAGGGAAGTTTTTATTATTTCCTCATTTTTATTCTAAAATGTTGGAGTTACGCTCGCACAGTGTGGAAATAAAACCCAGAAAAACGCGGCTTTCTTACCTTAAACGCCACCGGGAGAGTTTTGTTACACCTCCAGTGAGACGGCAGCACCGAGCACAGAAAGTTTGGGCTGTCGGTCCTCACGAGCTCGGCCGGGTGGTCCGCTATGATCTCCACCATGGTCCGGTTGTCGTGTTGTCTGAGTCTCGGCAGCTGCGCGTTCGGCTCCTGCTGCGCATCGCTCATCTTCCCCGTCATCGGCTGAAGGCTGCTGGACGGCGGACTGAACCTGCGGCTGGTGCTCGGATCTACCGGAATGCGCATCACAACAATGTCGGCAAAGGTGAGGACACTTCAAACCAAGACTTGCGTAATTTCTTATTAAGCCGTGTGTAGAGCTGTGTAAAGTCCGTTTGTCTCGCGCCTTCCCGCAAGCGACAAAGTTGACTAAAGCTGGATGTTGTCGGGCTTTACGCGGCAGGGTGTCGTGCGCTCTCAACGGTTAATCTATTGGAAATAAACGCTCAGGATCTTCTGTTTTTTTGCTCATTGAAAACGCGCACGCATCATTTGCGCGCTGTTTTCGCTTCTCGGTTGATTTCTGTAAGAAACATTGAAGTCCGGAATGGAAACGAGTCTTTGCGCATTACGCGCGGCGATCTGAGAGGTTTCCGCACCGCAGAAAACCCGCCACGATACGAGTGAGTATCAAATAAAGAGAGTTCAACACAATTGTGCCTAATTCGCGCGAGTAAAATTCTCCAAAGTTCTTCTTGCGCGCGCGGTCTTTGTGAAGGGTTAAAAAGGTGATCCAGAGGTTGTGGTTAGATAGATGAAGGCGATGGAAAGCCGCAGTGTTTGGTCTCGTTGTGTGGTTTGTCTTAGGAGGCAGGCACTTTGCTGCTCAGGTTTTTGTGGTTTATATATATATGCCGAAGCAGGAGGATTATTATGCTGATGAGCTCTTGAGCACGTCACATCTCTCCAAACACCAATTTATGTTCAAAGCATTCAAATAAACCAATTCACTAGTTGAAATCAGTTTTGGATCTCCTTATTAATCCAGGAAATGATACAAAGTGGCCAAAAAATAACGGCAGCCACATATGGAGCATCGAAAAGGAAGATTAAGAATATATCAAGGTTAAGAAAGTTATAAAAGACTTCATTATTCTGGCAATAAAGCAGATGGCAGCGAAGTTTCTTTGACTTTTTTACTCGGACTATAGCAGATACAAAAGCTTCGAAAGACTCACAAAGAGACATAAACACAAGGCATTCAGCCCTGAGACAGAAAGAAAACACTCTCAGAATATGTGACTCATTTCCTATTTGTGCAGACAGACAAAGAGCTCGAATGTGTGCAAAACGTAAAACTCTACAAGATCAGACAACACAGAAACAGAGCAGCAACAATCAGATTAAATGTGAATTAGTCATTAGATCATTTCTCATTTTCTTAATTTTTTTGTTGAACTTTTCTATGCAACAACCACAAAATGACACGTAAATTAACTCATTTAGTTAATTTCTCATTTTCTTATCAGTCTTTGGTGTAATTTCCATCGCAAAATAAATTATGTAACTTATTAAATATTTTTGAGTTTTGGAGAAAAGTTTGCCGTTTGAATAATTTAAATAAATAATTCTGAAAACTAATGAAAGTCACGTTGCTCTGTTGGTGGCGCTGTATGTTTAATTTCGTCTGTTAATGCGCGACGAGTGTTAACGTAGAACTACAACAGTCTTCGTGTTGCTCTCAACATCATCGCTTTATATTTTCTTGCTTAAACTACAACACCCACAATCTCCGGCGGCCGGCAGAGCGTACTGACGTCATAGACGTCTGCCCGGAAGAGCGTGTTTAGATGAGTGGAATGAGTCCGGACTGATTTTTTAAACAAAGGTAAACATGTTCACTTTATCAAACGCGTCGAGTTAAATTGGTGTACTAGTAAAGTGTTTGTTGAGTCTCAAAGTCATGTTAAATGTGATTAACTCGTGACATTTGTTTCATGTATTTCACTGAGGTACAGACGTCATTATTCTGATGCTGTAATGTTGACAGATATTTGATGTAATGCAGTTAAAGAAAGTGAATTGATGTGAACGTATATGTCTGGTTTATTATATGTGTGCAATATATCAGGGTTTGGAGTCTTTGAAATCTGTAGGAAGTGAGTTACAATAGCCCGAGTTTGAAAAAGTTACTTATAAAAAATATTCTCTTTTTCAAACAACTCACCGTCTCTTTTGCTATTTTATATGATAAATATAAATATGAATGATATGCAACAATTTAACATTAAACTTTTTTTTTTATAATTTTTCTATGTCACACCATAGGACACATGTACAATTTATTAGTCAGCCTCAACTATCTCAGTTTATAATAAAAAACGTACAACTTATTTATTATCTTTGGTTTTTAACATTTCAGTTATTTGTTAACTCATTTTTATTATTAATAAGGCTGGTTGGGCTATTATTAAGGCTTTAAATATTTTGCTTAGAAGAACTTTTGTCAGTTTTGGATGTTTTCCAACATTCTTATTTTGGGAGATTTACAATGTACATTGACATTTTTGCTAAAATTATAATTGTTAGAAAAATTCTAATATAAATTTAAGTTCCTGTGATGTGTCAAAAGCATTTATACATAATAAAGGGGTTTTTAAAGGGACAGGAAAAAATTCAGCCAGTATTTATTCACCCGATTGTCATTTTAAACCTGTATGACTTCTGCAGAACACACAAAAAAATATATTTTGAATAATATTGATAACCAAACAACATTGTATGAACACAAAACCTGTAAGACATATCTCAAAATATCCTCTTTTTGTGTTCAACAGACACAGTTTTCATGAATATGAGTGTGAAAAAGTAAATGCCTTTGTTTGGGGTGAACAATCCCTTTAAAAAACAGATTTTCAAGCTTCTTCTTTTTCATGTACTTAGAGAAACATTGGCACATTGAGACAGTGTAGTGCAGAAGTGAAGTCTGACTTTGTGGAAATCTACAGACACGCACAGAAACTGAATGCTTGTAGCCACATGGTGTCCGGCACATTTCGGTGTGAGAGAAAATGAATTGTGCTTGATTGAGAGCTCGGGCCTTGTGTGGCGTCGTCGTCGGGAAATAAAACACGGAATGGCTCTGAATCGTATTTGCCACTTCATTACGGCCTCTAGAAAGACTCGCTATTAAATTACATGTTCCTGCTTCGGTGCCTCAGAGCGCCAAGTGTGTTTCTGATTTCCATCCGCTTCTGATGATCCACTGTAAATTTATGAGACAGCTGACTCGGGCTAATTGTTATTAATGAAAAATATAGTTGAATATATATTGAAACAGCATGTGGAGGGAGGTCGGAGCTGAATGTCTGGGATGAAAAAATAAATATCTTGGAGGTCGTGATGTGTGTGGGGTTTCTTTGTTTCCCACAATAGTAAAAGTGTTCTTTGAAAAATCATTTCATGTCAACAAGATTCAATCTGTATTTTCGTCTCTATGTGCGTTTGGCAAAACGTAAGAAAAGTCAAAGTGACTGGGCATCAGAACGTGGCGTCCTTGCCCGGCACTAAATGACTAAATTAAGCAGGCGTCTGAAGAAAAGAAAAGACGTGGAAGCGTAGCGACATAAAAGTCTCGACTATTTAATTACATAGAGGAAAATGCAATAAATAGAATAGCTCCCTTTTCTGTTCTATCAAAGCTCTTTACATGTTGAAGTAATCTGGATTCATTTGCCACATCTGAATTCATTTTGCCCAGTATGGCGACCATCTGCCTTCTCAAGTCAAAGCTTTATCTTTCATCCGAAAACAGAAGGAGATTCTACGCCGGCGTGTATTCATGAAAGAAAATGGCCTCGCTTTTGGCTTTCGTGACACTTGGGAACATTTTGCTTCATGTCTCTCCAGAATAGAATTTGGATTTACATCGGCTCCCGATTGAAATCAACGCTTGTTCTAGGGCTGTACTATATATCGAAATGATCGAAATATCGAGTTTGCAATAAATTAGCTATTTAATTCTTCGAAAAGTTATGTATGGTCAAAGTTTTAGGTCGATTGGATATTATAGTATCTATCTGGCACATGGATGTTACTTGGGATATTTGCGCATGATAGCATGCACGTGCTCTGACGCAAGTCAATCAACAAAATGTCAGATTTGTTTAATGCAACAGTAAAACATGGCTGTTCACTTTCAGAAGTTGTACTTTCTTTTTCCTAAAATAATGTGAAATATATATTGGTAATATAATTTCTTTAATGTATTTTAATACAATTTAAATTGATTTAGAAAAATTAATAAGGTATCGCATATCGAATATCGCATTATTTAGCATGCTATCACATATCGAATTTTCCCTCAATATCGCACAAAACAATCCAGTCTTTATTCGCTTACTCTTGTATGACACTTTTTTACATATTTTTACAATTTTTTTTTACATACAGAGATTGTGAAGAGGAGTTTTTGTATGTACATGTAGAGTTTAGAGTAAACCTCAACTGTCACGCTCCAAACGGAGCAAAATCAGAAAGTGAGTAAATAATGCCAAAATTTTCATTTTCAGTATGGATGAACAAACTCTTTAATGAAGCTTGAAGGCTATAATGACAAACGGCATGAAACCTGACGTGGATTTGTTTTCCACCTGTGACATTTGACATTCTGATGGGTTGGTTTGCTTTAGGAAGGTTGTGGTTTTAGAGTTACTCAAGCCAGCAGATGTGCTTAAGGTTCTAAGAGGTGAAGTGACTCTGGCGGGCCGTGACGGCTCACCTGGCTGCGCTTCCAGATGGAAATCACCTCGTGGCCGACAATGAGCGCATTTGAATTTTACAAGCTCCATTTCCAGGGATACATCAGCATCCTGGTGATTTGTTTTCATTGTGTTGGCGGAAGTCTAAGAGCAAACTGTACAGATAGCTGTGTGTGAATGTTAACTGCTCACGGCACTCCATCGCATTATTCATCTCTCTCTCCCTCTCTCTCTCTCCCTCACACACACACACACACACACACACACACGTGTGCTTCAGCTCATCTTAATAATGATGTTTGTGATATTTCACTGGGTTAAGAGGGTTACTTCGTCATAAAGTCACATACAGTCCTAGTGTAGGAGAGCATATGTGTCTTTAAAATCTAATGAGGTCTAATAATAAAACCACTGTGATTTTGAGTATTATTCACAACAGGATCTGCATTTTTATGTGTATAAATAAAATATTTTTATTATAAGAGCCAATAAGAAAAAATAACCTGTTTTTCCAAACGTCAACGAATGTTGGCCTTACACTGGGTTCACACCAAACGCGAGTTAAGCATTTGGTTTAAATGACATACAAAGTTAATGCAAAGACGCGTATAGACGTAAACGCCCGTCAATCTCTTCTTCCGCGAAGGTTCCGCCACTCACGCGAAAAGAACGAACATTTACCTCTAGTAATAAAGAGCATTACACTGGGTTCACACCAAACGCGAATTAAGAGATTTGCTCGAGTAATTTACATACAAAGTCAATGAAAAGCAGGTGTAGACGCAAACTCGCGACGGGCAGTGTGAATGACGCAAATCGGGCACCATGATTGGCGCGAATGCGGGTTAATGCGAAGGTTGAAAATATTTGTCAGATAGCGTCACTCACGCGAGAATAACAAACTTTTCCTGCGAGTAGTAAAGAGCGTGGAACACGATTGTTCGCGTTTGGTGTGAACCCAGCATTATGTTTTTGATGAGTCAAACATGAAAGATTCAATTTTTTTTATTTTAGTTTTTATTTCTGCATTTTGAATGTCTATCGGGTTTACAATTTGAATGTATATGTAAAGAATTTGGTTCCAAAATGAGAAGTACATTTTTTAATTCTTTAAAATCATGTTTTTTTTTGTTATGTTATCATGTTTTTTTGTGTTAATTATCTGTATATTTTAAGTAATTGTGGCTTACATCAAAGCAAACCAAATGCAGTTTGATTGATATTAATACAATAAAAAAACATGTTTTTGAAATTATCTCATTTTGGAACCAAACTCTTCATATTTTCTTCATTGAATAAATTAAATGTCGTTAATAGTTATATTGTCAAAGCCTTAAAACAGACAATTAATCGTCATAAGCACAATTATTTAATGGACAATTAATCGTCAGTCAAATTCGTTCGTAATCGTGACAGCCCTAGTTATATCAGATATGGAGTAATGTGGAATGACTGATAAAACATAAAAGATGAAAAAGACAAACATGTGAGTGGAAGAGAGAGAGTTTTACAGTTCTGATGCTGATGTGAAAGAAACGTTCATTGATTCAGCATCTGACAAGTTTTACCGGCTTCGTGTGTTTAAATCGCGATGATGAAACACGAAACTTCATGTTCATTTGTCAAGTGTTCAGGATGTTTGTGAAACACGAGAAAATAACAAAGTTCAAACACTCTTTGATGTCAAGAATAATCTGTTCGTTTAAGCGTCAGACAGCATGTGTTTCATGTGATGTTCAGTAGTGTACTGTAAGCGTGTGCTTCAGGTTCAGCGTGTACATCATGTGGACACGTGTTGAGCCGGCAGACGGACCCGGAAGCGTTTTCTTTGTGAAGTGGCTTTATAATTGCTCGGCCTTTGATGCGACGCACGCTGACTGATGTGAGCGTTGTGTTAAAGTTCTCTGTGTGTTGTGTGTGTGTAACAGATGAGCAACAGCACCTCCAGTCCCATGACAGCCGGCTCCAGCGGCGCGGCGACCGGACGGGGAACCGGAAGAGTCACCAGCTTCGTTCCGGAACTCCAGAGCATGATGTAAGTTGTACTTGAGTCTGTTTGACAACTCACCGAGAGTCTGCTTGATTTGCCGTCGTGTGTATATAGTTGTGTACTTGTCGTTTTTGTGTCTGATGTGTCCCGCTGTCTCTAGCTGATTAATGTGATCGTGAGGTTTAATGTGTTCACACGAGAGCAGATATGGTTAACATCACATTCTCACTTCGCTTGACATCATCAGACTTGAGTTTGTCAGATCATTGGTGTTATGAAGCGGTGCTGATGGAGCCGGTGGTCCTGTCTTTGCAGAGGTGCGGTGGGGTCTCTTTACGCTTTACCGAAGCATCAATTAACACTCATTGTCTTGTGCATCAGAAAAAACACTCTTCACTTATTGGAAACCACGTCATTGCGGAGTCTCGGCACACAAATTTTTTTTTTTCCATTTAAAAAAACGTACATTGATTTTGGAACGTGTGAATGTATGAAGTGAGCGTCCAGGTCTAAAACGGCTTTACTTAAAGCACAAAGGAGTCGTAAAGCAAATTTACATGGCGATCCATTGACTTCCCTCCAACAGAGCGTTTGTGGTTTGACCCAGCGAGAGATGTTCTTCAGGAAAGCCACAATTAAATTCATCCTGTCGACCTGCTTTGAATGGCATCTGAGGAGACCTACAGACTCATGCAAATCTGATGTTTATCTCACGTGACCTGATAGAAACGACATGTACACAACCTCCTCTTTTGTTTTTAGTCCGTGTTTGTTTGTAGTCAAACTAAACACAAAAAGCTTTTATTTGAAATGGCATTTTACGTAAATGAAAAAGTTGTTTTTCTTGCATCACGTGGAAAAATATTTTAATTCTGTATCGCACTAACTTGATACTAACTTGATACTTGATATAAGTAGATTTTTTATTGTCCATTACATGTGTGTACTGTGTTTGTGTATGGAGGTTTTTCTAGTGCCGTGACTGTCTAACAGCCTCGGCCTTCACGGAGGTCTCTAATTCACATCACTTGTTCTTATAAACGGCAGGAAGTTTTGTGGTTCAGTGATAGAGCTCTTATAAAATCACAGAAGGCTACTGGTTTACTTTATTGGTTTGATAGGTCTCTCTTTCTCTGAAGACATTTTTCTTCCGTCTTATTTGAAGTTTTGAAGTTAAATTGATTTTGAGTTTTTCAGTGTGTGATTAGACTGGTGTATCTGTGGAGCAGGGTGGACAATGGAGTGGCTCAGAGATAACGTATTTTTTAGGGCTGTCAAATGATTAATCGCATCCAGAATAAAAGTTTGTGTTTACATTATAATGTCTGTGTTCTCTGCATATTTATTTTGTATTATAAACACATACACACACATGTATACATATTTAGGAAAAATTGACATGTATTTATTTATATTTATCAATAATTGAAATGACATATAAATGTTTATTCATTTTTATAAATATATTTTTCTTAAATGTGTTTATAAATACAAAATTAATATGCACAAAACACAGAACACAAATGTCTAAAGTGATGGGGATTCATCAGGGTTCATTCACAGAGTAATTACTTACCAGGGAACACGTTTTTAATAAAGTTTGGGAAAGTTGTCAGGGGCTTGGTGGCGGTGACGATGATGCTGAGCGCCCTTCAGTGTACCCTGTTTATAGCATCGTGTTAGCTTTTAATTTCTGCATTTTGTATTTAGGCTTCAAAATTAGCAAACATTGTGTTAATCTGTAAAGTTTATCTTGATAGACAAAACATGTGAACATCATGAACATTTGTTAATCACAGATCTTATTTTTTGCGATCTTCCAAAATTCTTTGGGAAAAATACATTGGCTTTCGGGTTAGCCTACAAAAATACGTCATCCCTGAGCCTCTCCATATAATGCTGATATTTATTATATAAAACAATATAACAGATATAACAAAAGCAACACATAACACTATTAGCAGGTTTAGACACAGCTGAATGAATGTATTGTTACCCATGTCAACATTTGAATCTTATGGTTTATACCTTCATGTTTAGAATGAGATTTTTTGTGTGTCTATTCAGTATATATATTAAAATGGATGAATTGGATCAGTGTTTGACTGCTGCTCAATAGTTTTTTTATTGTAAGTTATTGTTAACATTTCAGTGGTGTTTGGCTTGTGGCTTCATTGACCTGTCAGATATATTATTTTGTCTCTTTGTTTGAGCGACAGTGTGGTGAGATAAACGTGATGATGTCTACAATGACATCTTTACCTGAGTTTGTTTTCGTAAGTCTCGTTTGGTTTCTAACTGCAAATTATTGTTGTAACTCGTTGCTCATGTGAGATTAGACGTCAGACGATCTCGGAACCCTCTTTAAAACATTTGAAGAGAGATTTTTGTCATTCACTCTACATGCTAGGTTATTTGTTGAAATCATTTTTTTTATTAATTTAAAGTTACCAATATTTGAATTTGTACGTATTTTACCCAACAATAAATAGAATTAATCCAATTTTTTTGAAGTGAAAGCCTTAGAATAATTCGGTTTTGTTAAATTCCAGTGCTGATATGTACCAGGTTTTATATTATATACGGAAAAAGAAACATAAAAGAAACATCATTTTACTGTTTAAAAAAAAAAAGTACAGTCAAAAAATATAAAATTACAGAAAAAGACAAAAAGAAAAACAGGGAAAACAATTGAATATATAAACTTACATACTATAATGTACAGGATAATTTTTTTTACAGTATATTTTTTTCACAGTTCCGAATCTTTTCATGAGTGTTGGAGTTATGTGAGCTGATCTCAGAACAGAAGTCATTGGTAAGGCGATGCGACCCGACTCATTCTCTTGAACTGTTGTTTGACTTAAAGCGTATCGTGTGCTGTGCTTGTAATCTGATCAAAGTCTTCTTTGAACTCAGAACTTCAACACCAACAACATCTTCTCTTCGCATGATGATGGATGGACATCAGAACATTTTACAGTTTATCGCGTCACTTTTAGTGCACTGATAAAATCTCAAATCCCTGTCCGATGTAAACATTTAAGTTTGTGTTGCCGCTGTGTCTCAGTGTTATTTCTGCAGTGTGTGTGTGTTGCTTCTCTTCATGCTTTACTTTCAGAACCAAACACACCACAAGCTGGAAAAACCTCCTACATCCAAACTACACAGATTAAATTATGGAAATATATGAGTCCGCAGAAATCAGTGTGGAAAGAAGTTAAAAAAACAAGTGGAAGTAGAAAAATTTCCTTTGCACTGCCTGAGGGAATAAATCCTGACTGAATTCATTTGACAAACGCTTTTACAGTACAGATCTAATGATATTTAATGTTCATTTCCATTATCTACACAAACACGCTCGGCGTCATACAGAATTAAAACATGCTGACTGATCTGTTGTGGTTTTTAGGTAACTTCTGTTTCAGCAGACAATGATTTTTAATTTACTACCATGATGTTGTAACATTTGGCCTTTTTGATTTATGTCACGTTTCATAGTAGTACCACCACGGTAGTCTTTGAAGTACATTGGATAACGATATCTACCATGGTATCGTATAGTAATCATTAGTGAATATTTTATTATATTTTATTTTAAATCATTTATAAGAATTTCTGTAAATTTTTATTTTTTAGGGGGTAGTTTTTATACAAAGCTGTGACGTAAGTATTAATTGAATAAGAAACACAAAGGAGTTTTGTCCCGAGAAGTAAGTCGCTGATGTAATGAGAGCGAGGGAATTTAATTGATCACGAACAATTACTGACTGTAAGTCACTTACTGTAATGAGACGTGGCATTATAAGAGAACAGAGTGAGCTGTCGGGAAGCGCTCGGTGCCGTCCACACACACACATTTATAACCACATTTACAGAGATCATCTCAGCATGCTACAGGACCTGAGTGAAAGCACGGGCGGCTCAGACTGAAGACATCTGTGTGTTTCGGGTTGTGTGTCCTGGGCTACGGCCCGTAAAACTCTTTTTATTTTCTGCGTGGACCGGAGACAAACAGAAGTCATGAGGTGTCATTCTGGGATGTGAAATCCACCTCTCATCACTAGAGTTGAAGGGCAGTAAACAAACCCTCACGAGTGTTTCGACACACAGCTTAACTCATACTTGACTATATAAAGAGTTTGAGTTCAAAATGAGATATCTTCATTTTTAAACTATTTAATAAATCATGTTTTCATTATGTTATCATGTATTTATTGTGTTAGTAAGCTGTAATGTTTTTCTGTTATTATGGCTTAAAGCAAAACAAACCAACTTCAGTTTGTAGTTCTCTCATTTTGAAATCAAACTCTTCATACACTGACTTCTCTTAAGCAGCGGTTCTCAAACTAGGGAGGGCTTAAGATGGATCCAGGGGGGCCCACAGATTTTGTTGCATTAAATGAAATATACACTGTAAAAAAAGGATTAGTTTTTTTGTTGTTTCAACTTAAACAAATAAATTCTGTTGGCTGTAAAATTTTGATTTAATTCAACTTAAAAATATTAGTCAACACAACAAGTTTGCAACAAATTCATTCATTTAACTAATATTTTCAAGTTAAACAAATTTAAAACTTTAAGGCATCCAGGTAACTTATTTTTTTAAAGTTGAAACAACAAAAAACAACATATCATTTTTTACAGTGTAGAAATGTATCATACATTTTATGCAATCAAACATCAGAAAAATAAGACAACAATACAAGTATTGATGTTCCAGCATTGGATAACAGAATTTGTTTAAGGTTTAATAAAAAATAAGAGTTTATGATTATACGTTTTTATTTGGGGGGGGGGGGGGCGATGCACTCGACACAAAGGGGGCCGTACAATGAAAACATTTTGAGAAGCACTTCTTTAAAGATAGCATTTTTAACTGTTTTTATTTTGGAGGCTCTAGAAGCGTTCTCCATTATAAAAAGTTTGTGTAACTGAGAAAGCTTCTGTGCAAAGTTCTTTATGGAACCATACAGCTGGAGCAAGAACCTTTTATGAAGCCCTTTAATATTTAAATGTGCTGTATTCATGGTACATATAAGTGATCGATCTGAATATAAGTGTCATGATACCGTCTATCGGTGCAGATCATTGAGGTTCTCTTTTTCTTGTGAACACAGATTAAATGTGACTCTGCCGGTCTGATGGAGCATCATTTAAAACTTGTCTCAAAGCAGCTGTGAATGACAGAACAATATTCAGCAGACGGCTTCATATTAATGCCAGTAAGTAAGTCTGGGAACTTCTTCTGGGAACAGACAGGGAACAACAGAGAGATTCCACAACATTTGAAAGTAGAACTTGCATACGTGTCTTCTAGAGATTCTTTGTTTTGTGTTGTTGAGGATAGATGAAGGGTTAATGATCGATCCACTGATGCACGACAGAAAAATATCAATGCTGAGATTCCCCGGCTGAAGGTTTTTCAGGTGTCTTATTAAAAGCACACATCGAGGATTCGCTCGACTTCTCACTTAGAAGCATTGAATTATTTCCATGCGCGCTTCTGCGTTCCAACCGGGGCGAGACGACAGGCTTGTTTTGATATAAAACTCTTTAGTGAACGCCAGCGGGAGGCTTCAGGAAGTGTACCATCAATATTTAAACATCTTCAAATTACCTCTGATTGTTTGTTCGTTTACGCGTTTCTATCTGTGAGTTCTAGTTCACTTTATCTCCTCCTGGATCCGGAAGTTTCATGTTTATTAATATGAGAGCTTGTTAATAATGTTTTGAGGGGCTGAGATCTCTATCGTCAGCAGATTGTCATTCTGTGTTCATCGTTCTTTTTCACCTTCAGATGCGTCTGATGCATATTTAAGAGTGAAGATGTTCTGATTAATATTACATAAGCTCCAGTCACTGAGGCTTGTTTTCTCGCTCTCAGTCTCTCTTTGTGCTGTCAGTGAACACCAGACAATGAAACAGAAGCTGTGATGTTGACTTCAGTAACTATAGACAACAGGCGTCACAGGATGAGTCAACAATCACAGCAAACTCTCTCCTGTTGTCTTCCGTTGTGTTGCTTCACTTCGTGCTTAATGGCTGTTTTTCTCTACACAGCTTAAACTTGCCTCTTACATTTTCAGTCTCGTCTTTTCTTGGCCCGTTGACTCATTTGACAATCAACAACCTCTGATGGATCTGAATTGTGTCGCGAAAGTTAAAATCTGTTAAACTGCTGATTCTCAATTGACACAAACAATTAAGAATTCATCGAATTATTCAATCGTGATTTATAAGATGAGTGAAATAAATTAAGCGTTTATAGACTCTTTCATCTTAACATAAATTTCCAGTACACATTCAACAACAGAGCGCTTGTAGATTATTTCTAATAACAATCAAAAGAAACTGAGAAGAAGTGTTACTTGGCTAAACTTGTTTCTCCAATATTTTGAATTTAGACTGTGATACCAAGCAAGTGTACCGTACGCTTTCTTTAAATGCAACCGAACTACAGGACACATTCAACCAATCGTTAATTTAATGAAATGAACATACAATAAAATTCAACAAAGCATTTATTTAATACAGTTATTATACAATAAAAATAAAACACTAATATTAACACAAACAAAATAAAATATAAGGTAACACTTTGGTATAGGGAACAATTCTCACTATTAAGTAGTTGCTTATTAGCATGTCTATTATTAGCATATTGGCTGTTAATTGTTACTTATAAAGCACATATTCTGCATGAACATATTCTACATTCCTAATCCTACCCAATACCTAAACCTAACAATTACTTCACTAACAATTAATAAGAGACAAATTTGGAGTTATTGAGGCAAAAGTCATAGTTATTGGTTTGTTAATAGCGAGAATTGTAACCAAAAATAAATAGTCATTTTATTAGAAACTAACCAAACACAGACCGGAAGTTAACTGGGGGTCAGGTACACGCGTCTGATGAAACGGTCTATGAAACTTTTTTAAGTATTTTTGTATATTGTCACTCTATTGTCGCCGAAATCCAAAGTGTTTGGTTCCAAAATGAAACAACTCCATTAAAAAAATTAAGTTTTTCATTTTGTTTTATTGTTTTAGTTAGCTGTGTTTTTTTCTAAATGAATCCATGGCCTTAATAGCGCCGAGTTTAGAATATGTGATATGACAAAGTGTTTCTTTAGTGGTGTGTAACTGAAGATGTGAAGTAGATGCTGCAGAAGCGTGTCAAGAGGTGATGATGATAGCTCACGGGCGTTCAGACACGTGATCCTCTCGTCTCTCTGTGTGTGTGCTGTGGTCAGATTACTACAGGAGGTGTTTTCTGTTTTCAAACTCGTGTTTAGATATTCACGTGCGTTTTGCTCATCACCCCTGACGTGTTTCTGATGGCCAACTTGACGTCACTTCACGACAGTCTTTTTGTTTTTTGTGTCATTATGTTTTCGGGCGCTTGTAAGAGTTTTGAACACGTAATCTCAGGGTAAATTCGGAGTGCATGCCTTGATTTGTCCTTCAGTTTGTGGTGTTTTGGACAGACAGGACTCTCGGCTCTGTGTGTATTTATCAGAATCTAGAGCTGTAACACTTAATTTCCCCTGCGTTGAGTCGAGCTTGACATCAGCGCCAGCGTTCAGTTTTCTTCCTCTCATTCCGTTCATTTTTACATTCCATTTCTCTTTCAGTCCTGGTGTGCGTGGAGCATATTATAAATATTTTAAAGTCATGTTCTGCATTCCTCCAGAGGTTAAATCAATACAGAACAGGTAAAGACTTGTTAAATCTCTCCGGTTTCAGTTTTACCGTTCACTTATCTCAACATTTCTCATTGTAACTTCCTGAGGCTCACGCTGACCTTACATCTAGAAATATTATAGCATGAAGTTCTTTCTTTTTTTAGCTGTTTTTTTTTTTTAAGAAATGGCTTCTTGGCATTGTTAGCAGACTGTTTATACAGTATATTTTTCTTTTGCAATACTCTGCCAAATGCTGTAGAAAAGCAAATAAGACATGTAGGAGGTTTGGGGCACTTTTACAGGCCGCTGTCTGAGACGGAATCCATCTTTCTCGCACTGTAATTATAGTCTCCGTTTCAGACGTGAAAACTAGATTTCTGCTCGAGATGGGTGGACACAACGAACAAGATTGAACAAATATATCTGCAGTGGAATCTGAGCTCTCTTTTACATCGGGAAAATATCTTTATTTAAAACAGATATTGGTCATTTTCTTTATCGAATAAACACATGATCTGGGAGTTAAAAGAAAATCAGAATTTGTCTGAAAAATCGATCGTTTAATGATGTTATTTTGAGCTTTCGGATCCCATATGTGACCCTGGATCACAAAACCAGTCTTAAGTAGCACGGGAACACTTTTAGTAAAAGACAAAAATACATTGTAGGGGTCAAACTTATTGTTTTTTCTTTTATGCCAAAAATCATTAGGATATTAAGTAAAGAACACGTTCCATGAAAATATTGCGTCAATTTCCTTCCCTAAATATATAAAAATGTTATTTTTGTGAGTGGATGACCTGCCACAGTGCCTCAGATTAACAACTTCAAAGGCAATTTTCTCAATATTTTTTTTTTTCACTCTCAGATTCCTGAGTTTTAACCGGTTGTATCTCAGACAGATATTGTCCTATTCTAACAGCTCATACATCAATAGAAATCTTATTTATTCATCTTATTTATTCAGTTATCCCTAAATTATGTTAAAATCCCAATTTCAAAAAATTGACTCATAAGACTTAGGTTTTGTTGTCGCATATACGTAGTTATGTATGAAGTGGAAATGATTTTAAATCCTTTATAAACACGTACGTTTAATGGCACACAAAGCTGTTTGTCCAGATTCCAGTTTTATAATAAACTTCTGTAAACACACTTACATCAAGCGTTGGCAAAAGCTCTTATACATCATTTACTGATGTATACATTTCTGTATATTAAAGAGTGATGTATGTGAGACAGTGGGTGTGCTCGGTCTGATGGTTTGTTGGTTGTGCTTCTATGTTACAGAAGTCCAGTCTTTTTGTGTTACGGGAGTATTTATTGTTTCCCACTTTCAATGTTGTGTTTGGCTGGCCGACACTCCACGCTTAAGTGTTTGATTATTTTATAAGAAGTTTGTATGAGACATCAATGGCTTTCTTTGTCATGTGAAGAGACATGTCGGATGTGTGTGTGTGTGTGTGTGAGGTCTCCATGAGAGAAGTCTTTCTTTAAAATGCAGAACAAGAGTCTTCTATCAGAATCTCACAGAGAAGAGTCAATAAAAACATGAAGTTTAAACAGGAGAAAGGTCAATAATGCTTTTGTGAAGTTTAAAAAACGTGTTTTTGTGTTGTTATCAAGGGACCAAATCCATCCTGTGAGCTTCTGAAAAGTTTTAAAGGCACATGCAGTGAAAGACAAAATATAACTGTTTCATGTGTTTTCATGTTTATTTGTGTGACCGTTTAAAATAATCTGATGTTTTCGTTCGTTAAAAGATAAAAACAACCTTACATTTTCCTGACATTTCAGAGACACCGCACAGACAAGCTCCAAATAAGGAATAAAAACGCAAATTTTGTGCAAAAACATTTCGATGAAATCATATAGTGACAGCAACACATTTACTTAACATTTATTTACTGTTTCTTTAGTTTACAAAGTTAGTATTTAATTTTAAATAATTTTAAAACAAACTTTTAATATACTGTACAGGACTTGTCAGTACATTTAAAAAGAATCAAGTGTGATGAAAAACAAATGCAAATGTCTTGCAGTTGATTTATTATCTATCACATTAAACCTCATCCTCTGAGAAATCAGCGCTGAGTTTTGTCCCCGTTCAGTCTGTGATTTTTCTTATCTTTTGTGGTCTTATTATTAATGTTGGTGTTTGAATCTGTCCGGTCATGAGTGTTTGATTATTGTGTCAGTGACAGACGGTGGGTTATAAGGAAACACACACACACACGGTTCATGAGATGCTGTGATTTACTGACATGTTGAAAATATTTTTAAACCCTCTGCTTCTTTATGCATCTGGTGGGTAGACGACTGTCATGTTGATGCCAAGATAAACACAAAGCTCACAAACAAACCCGTGGTGCTTTAAATGAGTGAAGATGTGAGGCAGAGATGAAGCAGTATGAAAAGGCTTCCTCGGGTTATAAACCTCACCGTCCGCCTGTACTTATTCTGTTTCATTCATTTGAGCTGAAGCTTTTGGGTTTGTTACTCGGGTCACGTTTGCTCGGTTAATGCCGTTGAGATTATTAACAGTGAATGAAAAGCACGTGACAACTGAAGGATCAGAATCCATCTGTGATGTTGATCATCTGTCAGTCATCTGAAGAATGTTTATTCTTTATAATCCAGCAGTTCAACAGTGTTTGTTAATAATCAACTATACATGAATAATTGACCTTAATAAAGAGATCGAGATGTTTGTTCAGTTTACAGGAGAAAAACTGTTATTTAGAAATTATATTGTATGTAATAAAACGCTAGAACAGTATCCAGTTTGTATAAAATATCATCGGTGAAATGTTTCTCAGACCAACTAAATGTTTTTGATATCGTGTGATGTTTAGTTTCAGTCGTTATTAAGTCCTTGAATCTGACAGCGTTTTATTGGTTTATTCAAGGAATCGTTGTCAACGAGCACGGCATCTCGTCGTGAAATAAAAGCGTTCTGTTGACACGGTTCACATTTTCATATGTGGCGTCTGATAAGATTGCCTGACTAGATTAGGATTTGTTTGTATTTTACATGTTAGTTTGTTTTGAATAGCTGAGGTATTCAAATATCTTTTGCATAGATTGTGTTTTACATGTGGTTTTGTTTGCGTGCCGTATTATGCCGGACTCGATTTTCAATCACGGGTTTGACCTTCTCACAGTACACTTCTCTAAAGTTTTTCAGGTTTTTTTTAGGTCAATTGACGTTTGATCTTATTGAGGTGAAAACGAGCTAAATGAATGAAATGAAACGACATTCATTCAGGAGGCGGACAGAATAGATGTTATATTCAGTCTGAACTGCACATCTTGTTTTAATGCAGCTCTTTAAATCGAGTGAATGTTTACACGACTTTCTCTCACTCTCTCTCTCTCTCTCTCTCTCTCTCTCTCTCTCTCCACGCATGTATTTTAACTCAAACAAATATTTCAGCATTGTAGCATGTTTGCGAACGTAAACACTTCGACTCTTTAGCGTTTGTGAAGTGGTTTTGCGTGCGGCGGATGCCGTCTTGCGAGCGTGCGTGTGTTATTGGTTATTGACCGTTGCCGCTTGACTTCCGTACGACCCGCCGCTGAACCACAGCACAGCCAAATGAAAACAAGGTCTCGCAGCACTCACCCCAGAAGAAGTTCTGCTGGCACGGGTTCACCGAGCTGAAAAGACTGTTGGACGCCATGACCGCACGCCGGTGTCCTCGGAAGTCTCCTCTGGAGGTCGCCGTGACCCCTGAACTCCTAAACTGGGAGCAGAAATCATGTCAATGCATTCGATTGGAAAGGCTCGGCTGGAGCGGAGGCTTCAGACGCACGTACGGTACGAGCGGTAAAGAGTAGTATAGAGAGGTAGTGTGGTCAGAGAGTACTCACAGACTCGTCGGGTCTCTGTGCCTGGGGTTGACCCGCTGCGATTAACCGTTTACGCCCCGCTGGCTCCCTCCTGTCGTCCGGGGGAACTCTCGCGCACCGCACTTGTGGTTCTGTGGTTGTTTGTGAGAGCAATGAGACATTCTGGCAATCCAAAAACGTGTACGCTTTAAAACGCACACTTTTCTCCCCTCCTGATGGGCTGTTACTGGAGAGGCTGGGTCATGTGTTTGCTGACATCAGAGAGAGAGAGAGAGAGAGAGAGAGAGAGACGAGTGGTCCAGAAGACTTTCTGAAGGGATGGGGCTCTGCTTTTCATGTTGTTGTCACGAGATCACCGTCCCGCTGCTGTCCGGTTCATGTTATTCGTTGTGTGTGTCATGTCTTTAGTCTTCAGGTGTGAATCACGTCTGTCTCTTCCTCTCTCAGCGTTTAATGATGATGAATTATCCGAGGTGTTTCATCCAACTGTTTCTCGCGGCTCGCAGCTTTGGATTTTGGCAAGCGTCCGGCGGAGAGTTTCTACCTCAGGTGTTTGTGTAAGAGGGAAGAAAATGAGGCGAGACGTTTGTGCTTGTTCTCTGTTCAGAGTTGAGCAGGCTTACTACTCATTTTCATCTCGGATGTTGTAGGAAGTATTTGATGTTTGGATAAAGTAAAGCGGGTCTTCGTGTCTCCGCTAAGATAAACATTACTGTCATATGTTAATACTGATCATACATGAGCTATATATACAGATGAGAATATCATAAAGACTCAGTCAAGAGTTTACTGTACTCTCCACAGAAATGATCTTAAAGGGACAGTGCACATACAAATCTAAATTCTGTCATCATTTATTCACTCTTGTGTGTGTGTGTGTGTGTGTGTGTCTGTGTGTGTGAGTCTTTCTTCAGTGGAACACAAAATATTAAGAGTTTAATAATGATTACATTCCTTCTGTGTAAATGTTGGTCATTACATTATTTTGTATTAATGAATATTATTTTCCAGCAGTCTTTTTAGGCAGAAAGACACGTGTGTTAGAAATGTTTTCAGGTGTGTTTTTCACATGTGAAGGTTCTCACACTACGACTGCACATTCAGCTAATAACCAGCAGACATCATGAGAAATACTTTGTTTTTATTTCTTCTCTCTCGACACATCAGCATTTGAGCCCTGAATATACTGGCTGTGTGTCAGATGAGTGCTGGTGGTCTTACACCTGAAGAAGAAAGTGTGTGTGTGTGTGTGGGTGAACGTGTGTGTGTGCGTGCTTGCTTGCTTGGATGCGTGTGTGTGTGTGCCTTGCGTGCATTTGTGTGTGTGTGTGCCTTGCAGGCATGAGTATGTGTGTGTGTGTGTGCCTTGCGTGCATGAGTATGTGTGTGTGTGTGTGTGTGTGCCTTGCGTGCATTTGTGTGTGTGTGTGTGGTATGTAGGTGTAAGTGTGCGCGTGTGTATGTCTTGTCTGTGTGTGTGGTTGGGTGTCTACATGCTAGGTGTGCGTGCATGTGTGTGCATGAGTGTGTGTATGTCTTGTCTGTTTGTGTGTATGTCGTGTCTATGTTCATGTGGGTGTCTGCGTCCACATGTGTGTGTGTTTCTGTGCGTGCTTGCATGCGTGTGTGCTATGTGTGCGGGTTTGCTCGATTGCGTGTGTGTTTGTGTGTGTGTTGTGTGCTTTCATGTGTGTGTGTGTGTGTCTGCGTGCTTGCATGTGTGTTGGGTCATGTGTTTGTGTGTGTGTTGTCTGCTTTCATGTGTGCGTGTGTGTGTCTGCGTGCTTGCATGCGTGTTGGGTCGTGTGTTTGTGTGCGTGTCTGTGTGTATGTGTGTCGTGTCTGTGTGTGTGTGCGCGCGCGCACGCGTGTGTGTGTGTATGTCCTGTTTGTGATCTTGTGTGTGTGTGTCTAGGTGTGCGCGTGTGTGATTATGTCGTGTCTGTGATCTTGTGTGCGTGTGTGTCTAGGTGTGCGTGTGTGTGTGTGTGTGTGTATGTCGTGTCTGGGATCTTGTGTATGTGTGTGTGTGTCTAGGTGTGCGTGTGTGTGTGTGTGTGTGTATGTTGTGTGTGTGTTATTGTATGCTGGTGAACATCAGGATTATTGCGGCCCGTGACTGTGATGCAGACGTGACACCTCATGTTGAGAGATGACAGCTGTTAATGCTTCACTCTTACTGTAACAGTAAAGATTCTAGAGTTTGTTTAAGAGTTCACATTGAAGCTTTTAAAGAGTGTGCGTTGGTTAATCCACAGATGATGTTTACCTGTGACAGATATGACACATCTCTGTGGTGTTCACCTGCGGTTTGAGGACAGTGATTAGAAGAGTAGAAGCTGTTATTTCTCACATTATTACATGTCTGTTTGACTGTTTGACTGTGAAGTGACGTTTACAGAAGCCTCGGCGGTTCATGACTCAACACCAACTGACGTTTAACATCACGTAACATGCTGTAACCTCATTTCTCATATCCTCTTACGTTAATTTGATACACTGGAGAATATAAACTTTACTTCAGACCAACGTGTATGAAACGGCTGAAGCTGAACTCTTTTAGGTGTCTGTTGCCGGATTCACTTTGTTCACATTGATCTTAAGATAAATTATAGGAAGTTTGTACATATGAATTCCTTCTTAAGAAGTTTTCCAATTCTTTCTCAAGAACATCTTCATCAGAATAAAATGACATATTGTAAATCCATGTTGAGAAATAAATGTGAGAACTGTCTTTAGAAGTTTTTCGGGAATTTCAAAATATTCCTTGAATTCGAATAAAAGAAAAAATATTATTATATGAATTAGTTAAGCAGAATTTTCTTCTCAAGAATGTTTTGTGAATCCAGCAGGTGTTGTTTGATAGAGAATCATTGTTGTAAGTGTCTGTCGACAGGCAACGGCTGTGTTTATGTGTTTGTGTTTTATTTGTAGTGTTTTGTGAGTCAGTGTTGTTTTTTTACTGTGATTTATTTAATGTCTTTTATGTATTAAGATTGAGAGATATAATGTAATGATGAATCCCCTCATTTATTGATGTTGATCACCTGAAACTTCAAATCAAGAGAGAAAGAGCTTTAAATACATTCATTGATGTGAAGAGACACGTGGAGGAGTGTGGACATGTAAATCACACGAGTATAATAAAGATATAACCTTAACATCATTTCTGTGTAATTCATATCTTTGTGGCACAACGTCAGTGATGGGACCTTTACAAATGATGGTTTTATTTCAGAATAAAGAAAAATAATACATTTTGTGGTATGAATGTTTACAGTAATTTAGTAAATGAGGAAAACAATGACGAATTTCTTCAAATTCTGCCTTATGAAAAAATAAGAAACAAATAAAAAAATGTAACGTTTCTGTTCATTCAAATCATATAGAATATTGACCTGAAAATTGTGGGAAAAACTAAACTGAAGGGAAAATGTAAATGTTGACTCTTAAATAAACTGAAATATGTTTAAAGAAATACAATTATAATAATAAATTAAAATAAAACATAATTAATCTTATATAACAACATAAAAAAAGAAAAAAGCATACACCAAAATTGCTAGAACTTCAACTAATTTAAAACAAAGACTAAAAATCTAAATATAAAAAACAATTTAAAATATGAATAAAACTAAAATCAAACCATAATAATTCTGATAAGAAATACAAAATACAATAGATTTGATTGACTTTATCTGTACTGGACAATAGCACACACACACACATATATGCTCGATGTAGATATATATTTGTGTGTGTGTGTTTGTGTGTGAGACAACAGCCATACAGCTCTTAGTGCATCTGGTCAGATTCAGGGCAGGTAAGGTGTGTAAATTCAAGGCTTTATTTGCATCTTTTGTGTGGTTAACAGAATTCAAATCGGTGGTGCAACTGGTCATCGCTCGGGCCAAAATTCAATATGAATTGTATTCAAACAAGTATTCAAATGTTATGAAACACGAGGCTCTGTCAAGAGATGAGCTGAGATGAGTGTCCTGTACAACTGAACAAACAACCTTCAGCATACATGAGCGTACAGTACAATCTCACTCACATAACATCAGTGATGTGACCACTCAATACATACAGAGCGCTTTTGATTTATAAATGATGATTATGAATCAGTCCAGCAGTGAGACCACACAACAGACATTGATCTTCTGAATGAAACACACTCACACAAGTGTCTATCACTCCAACAGCACATGTGTGTGTATCTGATAAATGTGACTCAATATTATTGGACATGTTTTGTTCTTGGAGGACTCAATAAAAACAGAGATTAGAGATGTAATGTTGATATAAACAGGAACAGAACACACTGAGGTGATATCAAGACTAAATAAAACATGGCAGAGTGTGAAAACACTGAAGTCAAACAAGACATCCGTCCAGACAAAACACACACGTCAAACCATCATCAACTCATCAGAGAACAAAAAACCCACCACTGAGCACCTCAATACACAAACATTAACACTGTGTGTGTGTGTGTGTGTGTGTGTTTAAGTGAAGGATCTCTCTTCATATGTTCATGAACTCTGTGAATCTGTGTTCTCTCTGGAACATGTGTGTGTGTGTCCACTGTGTGCGCACGTGTGTGTGTGAATGCGTGTGTGCTGTAATATATCACATCATTGATTTCTGTTGATGTGATAAAGACAAGTATGTTTTCTTATCTGTGTTAAATCTCTGTCCTGTTCTGTCTGACTTGAGTCTGTTCTTTAACATGAATGTGTTGTGTTTCTTTTATCATCTGTAAGGTTAAACATCCTCGATGTGATTTCTTAGAAAATGAAGAGCACACGTGTCGTTTCACAGAGATGCTGCGCAAATGCACTAAAGTTGAACAAATAAAGTGTGTGTTTTAGACTACTGTGATGCTTCTAGTAGTTTCCTCTATCAAGAGATGTTGATATCACATCTGTCCTCTCATCACAAAGAGTTTTTTCAGTGAGATGTGTGTTTGTACAGAAGTCGTGAGTTAAGATTTCAAACAGGACTCATGGAGTCATGTGCTCAGAACTGAACTCATCTTCAGAATGATTGAACTGTTGTAAATATAACGTCTGCTTGTGTTATTTGATGTCACGCTGTGTGTAATGAACGCTGTGGTTTTATTTCATCAGGGGGGCTTCACAAATCTCTCAAGCACTGAAGCAGTTTCAGGAGTAATTAAATGGTCCTCCATCATGGAGAAATTAAACACCGGAAGCGCTCGTCGAAGCAGTGAATCGATTTTTTTATCGGTTACGTTCATTAAAATAGGCTGCAATCGCCTATTTGACTAAATGCCTGTTACGAGCGACCGCAAAATGATTTCAAAATCCAGACATTTTGAGAGGAAGAAGAATAATCATCTAATGATTACTGTGAACAGATTTTTACAAGCTCAGCCGAATTTGAAGTTTTGATCCAGCAAAGCCGATCTGCAAAAGCAGTGGCTGGTAAACATAAGTGACTTTCATCACACGGTGTGGGTCAGTGCTCCAAATTAGTGATAAATAAATTTAGAATGTGCATTACTTTTATTTAATATTAAAGTATAAAACATTATTTTATCACCTGTTGTGTGTGATTTGTCATTGACAGTCATTTTACTGCATTTTATTCACAAATACACCAAAATTCATAAATATAAAATTTAATTGGAGCTGTCATCGCTCTACTTCTTTAAGTTGAATTAAGTGTTTAATTCACATTACCTTTCTTTTAGGCAGATAGCCTGAATTCAGCTATTTTAAGGACTGGAATAACAACACGCGTAAAAAACTATCTAAGCTCTATAGAATACTATAGAATAGAGCGGTTTTACTATAAATATTTACTACACTTTCATTATAATAAAACCTGTGCGATTTCTGTAATGGGTGTTTATCTGTCAACTGAAATATGACCAGTAAGATAAAACAATGTGTTTCTTCTGTTCTGTTAAATATGTGGGTCTTAAAGATGCTGTTTCATGAATTCTGATTTCTTTACAATGTTGAACGTGCTGACTTCTCATGCTTGACATGGTCAACTTGTCAAAAAACGAGTTGGGCGTATGACGTTTTTACAAGGTTCGGAAATGTTTTTTGTGAACATGAAAAACCATTACGTAGCAATTTTCTTAGTCGTTTATTGGTCAATTCTCCAGGAAAAGCACGCCCATGTTAAGGGGAAAGAAATAGCTCGCCAACATATCAATCAACGAAAGGATGACGCGCTTACTATCAAGATTGTGTGCGCTGAGTCAAGATTGTCTGTGTGCAGTCATGATTGGCTGCGCTGCTTAAAGATTGGTTGTGCTGGGTCAAGATTGGCTGCATTAACTTGCGTCAAGATTGGCTGCGCTGTGGGCCTGCAGCTGCAGCTCGTTACTCTTGCGATAGTGAAAGAAGTTAAGGTGTGTTTGTTTGTTCATGGCATTTCAGTGATGGATGCTATGGAAACGGTCTATATAACGCTGGATTTGCAGATGGTTTGAAACTGATAGATGGAGCGGTCCCAGTGCTTAAAAATACCTGACATGAACGCGGTAAGTCATACGTCTTTGTTTTGTTGGCACATACGTGCATAATGTAAGCAACACAAACTTATAGTGAATCAATATACTGGAATAATGCGATGATGTGTTGTGTGCTCGTGATTAAGTTCCTCCTCCTGCATATCCCGAGGAGGTCGTCTGTTTTCGGAAATGATCATACAGCTGTATCTATCTTTTATAAATGTGATCAAACTAAATACTCTTCGAAGATACGAAGTATGCAATACTACTCTATAGGCACTCAAGATTAATATGAGATTGGCAGAAACTGCGTGTTCAACCGGACCTTTAACTTCATTATTTTGTGTGTTTGTAACAGGTGGAACATTATCAGACATGAATCACTGAATATTGCGAGATTCATATGAGATTACTCCTGCTTTCCGCACATCTGAACACAAGATGATGTATATATATATATAGAGAGAGAGAGAGAGAGAGAGAGAGAGAGAGAGAGAGAGAGTCAGTGATGAAAAGAGAGCCGCTGGACGTTCAGTAATTGCAGTAATAAGATGAAGACAGAATAAAGATAATGCTCTCGTGCTGTTGAAAGCAGGCACGCGTTTGGCCTGTTTCTGTGGCGTTGTGGTTTTCTGTGATCTTTACCCCCTCAATGATGAGTGAACTCTGGGATTTTCCTCCCACCAGCCCCCCCGGCCCCCCGTTCACGACATCAGACTTCTGTTGAGCTGCAGTTCATTATGAAGCTTGATATTCTCCTGATAGAAAATCTGACTGTGTGTTTCTTCTTCATCTCTGTTCTATGTCTTTCAAATCAAAATTCATCACAGTGTTCATTTACTATATATTTTTATATTATACTAAATAATTGTTCATCTATATTTTTAGATTACAATTTTTTTTAAGTCAGGTGATTAATGTTAAGAAGAGTTTGGTTCCAAAATTGGATCGCTCTGTTTTTTATTATGTTATCGTGTTTGTGTTAGTTAACTGTATTTTTTTGTTATTATGGCTTGAATCAAAACAAAGCAACTTCGGTTTGATTGATATTAATAGGAATTCTGTGTTAATAGAATAGTCCTCTGTTAGAACGGTGATTCGAGACTTCCGTGGCTCTTTTATGACATTATAGGAGTGATATCCTTGTAAATTCACCTTTAACTTCAGAACTTCACTTTCTGCCCCCACACGCTTGTGAAAAGTGCTGAAGCATGCATGTGCTATTTACATTCATCTTCTTCTCTGTTCGCTTTACTCGCTGCGGTTTCCAGAAATTGGAAACGACCAAACATTGTTGCTATGGCCTAGAAAATAAATCTCAAGCAGCTGCGCTCTAGTATTTTTAGATGTGCTTTAAGACGCCGAGGGATTTTTCGGGGGGTTTTGTGAAGATGTTGGTCTCTGAGGTTCCTGCTCGACATAATCACATCTTACTATTCTAATCTGAAGAACACTGAAGTTAAATCACAACTCTTTCACACGAGTGCTGAAGTCCCGTGACTTCATATTCATTCATGTGCTGAAATTATTTAAATGTTGAATTTCATCTACAGTAGTGTTCTTGTTTTTGATGGAGATCTCAGTGTTTGTGTTGTCCAGAAGTCTTCAGGTTTCATCCGTCTCGTCCTGTGAATTAGATGTGAATCTGGTTCCGGTGTGTCCGGGCGGTTTGGAGTTAAATATCAGCGGGATATGTTATATATATGAGTCTTTAAAGCAGGAGCAACAGAAGCTGATTGGACTGAATCACACATATGGAAACACTTGAACACAGAAGCTTTTCTAAACACAACTAAAGCTCCTATTAGAGATGATATCAGCTTTCCACTCACACACACACATGCGAACACACTCACAAACGCACACACACACACACACACACAAACATGCAGGCACACACACATATGCGTACACACACACAAACGAACACACACATATGCGTACGCACACAGAAACGCACGCATGCAAACACACACACACTCATGCGTACACACACACAAACCCACACATACGTACGCACACCCACACACATGCGTACACACACAAACGCAGACACATCCGTGCACACACACAGACTAAACTTTTCTCTGTGTTTTTAGAATATGTGTCATTTTAAAGCTAATCTAATGATTCTTGAGTTTCTCTGTATTTTACCCAATCACAGATTTCCTTTTTTCATCGTTTTTAAGAATGAGATTATCAGAATGAGATCTGCAATAGGAATAAAGACTGTCAAATCAAATCTTTTTAATGTCTTGGTGGTTTAGACACGTTGTGTAGTCCTTTTTATTTTTAAGAAAAATGCATTTAGGTCTGCCATCATACCTGCGGCTGCTCTAATTCTGATAATCTGTTTGTGTATTTCTGTCAGGTGATTTGTCAGGGTTTTTTTGCTTCTTCTATTTATTGTCTAAAGGCTTGTCCGCACCAGGATGCTAATCACACGTGTTTATCATCGACGTTTAACGCCTTATGACAAAACAAAGGGCGCCAATGTATGTGTGCACACCGATTTGCGCAAAACGCAAGGGATAAAAGCGTCATTTTTAAAACACTTGTGACTCGTTTTTTATGTGCTTCGTTAAAAACTGTCCAACCTTCTTCTGTGTGACAAGCGAGTGTCAGAAGCATAAAGTTGCGCAGCTCTATCTTGTGTACTGGGGTATTTCTGGTTTTTATTAAGTGCCATCTATGTCAGGGAGTGAATTTGCTTCATCGCCAGTGAAAATCGCTTGGGTATGAATGTGGAAAAACGTCTCAAACGCTGGCGTGCCATTATTGTCGCGGCATGTACAAGTCTTAACACTATTCAATCACACCTCACGACAGGATTTTTGTTTGTGTGTTAAAGCAGAAGTCTTCAGGATGACTTTACTCATGACATTCATATGAGAAGTGAAGCGCTGAGAAGCTCTGCGTTTTGTGTGTGTGTGAGCTGAGGTTTGTTTGTTAAGGTATCCAGTACTCAAATGAACTGGTTCTGATGGTCGTGTGTGTGTGTGTGTGTGTGTGTGTGCAGGTGCCTCAGGATGTGGCTTTGGCAGCACTGATTGTTGTACACAACAGAGACAGGTGGCCCATGACACAGGAAGACTGCTTTTGTCTTTTCTCTGTTTGACTTTGGACAGCAGCTCTCATTAATAACCCTGTGACTCACTTTTAACATTGTTGTGTTTTTTTTTCCCATATCACACACACTGATTCACATTCATATGGGCTCGTTGGAATGCTTGATTCTGATTGGCCTATCGCAAAATTTTCAGGTTCGTCATTAGACTTTTCCTCGCAGAAGGTCTGCATTCGGTAAAAATTAGCTAATAAAATATTTCTAATTCACATTTCATGTCCGTTTTTTTCTCATGTGGCAAGTAGCCGTGTAATTAGCGGGATAATGTACAAGCACCCGGCTGTTATCATCACAAGTGTAGGTCATCACTTGACAGGTAGCTGAAAAAGGACATTACATCATACAAATGGATAAATAAGGGCCTACAAAATGTTAAGCTTTCCCCAAATTCATATTTTCTTTTTACATTTTGGAGAGTTCTGTATTTTTAATGCTTAACTATACAGTAGTTAATACATTTGTTCATAAAACTACTGAAGAATGCTATAGTATATTTACTACATTAAACTGCAGTAAAATTCTAGTGTACTGTACTGTAGTTATATTTGAACCTTATTATACTGTAGTAAAGTACAAGTATACTATTGTGTTTACTACAGTTAATTTGTTTATCATCTGGTTCAAATTAACTGGACTTTTATTTTGACGGGTCGTCGTGAAGACGCTTGAGCTACGGTGTGTTTGATGGCAACTTCACTCAAACAAAGAAATGCTCGTAAAAATAAATTTAGAAAAACTCTGTGAAAGACGTTCACGTTTTCGTGTCCTCGTTTAGTAAGATACAGACAAATCCTCGAGTGTCACGCTCGTAGCATGTTAAAGTGTGCAAGTCATTACCTCAAAAAGATGTAGAACAAGCAGAGGATATTTTTAAATAGTAGAATTTAGCTTTTGTGACATGATTCCTTCAATATTTTCCCATATCGCGCTGATCATAGGGCTCTAGATCAATGGACTAAGTAAAAAGTGATGTGCAAGCACAACAACAAACGCACTTCACACAAACAAGTGTCTCTGTCGAATGTACCCGACAAACTGTATCGCACACATGCTACACTATTATATTTATTTTTAACACAGACCTGCTTACTAATGTACACTACAGTATTTACTACAGTTGATCACTTCGGATTATAGTAAAGAGTACTGAAGAGTAAGAATAGTAAGAATTACTATAATATATTGCAATTTACTATCGTAAATATTAAAGCATACAATTAAAGAATACAAAAATGTATTTACAATAGTTATAGTATAGTACTACCACACCATTTCCACAATATACTACAGTATACCACAATGTACTAGATTTTACTATAGTAATTACTCTAGTATACAATATTTTTTTTTCATGTGAGCTTTAACTGGACAGTTTTTCACCAAATGTCTCTTAGTTGTATTTTGTTGTTGTTGTGTGAAATGGTGGAGGTTCTCATGGGCAGATGTTGGCCGTATGTTTGGCGTCTCTGGGGTGTGGTTGTGTTACTGTGTTTTTTAATTCACTTGTTAAAGCTCTAATGACAGTGGTGAACACACAGTCACTCGACGTGTCGCTGGAGCTGGGGACAATTTTCATGCGAAATTGTTTTATATGCCCATTTACAAGATCGCATTCATTTACCTAAGCACATTCTTGAGATTTATGAGTTCAATTTTGAGAAAACCCAAAGTTCATAACGGGAAAATTGAGTTAAATAAGCATCTTGAAGTCGGCAGCTTCCCGGCGTAGTGGGCGGTTGAAATAAGCTTGTGAAAACAGAAGCTGTGGTTTAGTCTTGTTTTCCTGCATTTCCAAATGACCAACAGCATCCGCATGCACTGGTGCTTTTAATGCGCTGTCACTGATATGACTAACGTAAAGATTTCACATGTCATCCTGAAATCATGACCGGACGCGTTCGAGCCTTATTAGTGGCAATATATTTTTGACATGGCGGTTGGGTGGGTGTGGCTCAGACCCTAATTTTACCATTTGCTGCGGTCTGTTGTTGCTGTAATTTTGTTTAAATAATGGTTTGGATTCAGTGTGTGTGTGTGTGTGCGCGTGTGTGCGCGCATGCGTGTGTTTTTATTAACCCGAGCATCCTGTACGCTGTCCACAGCCACATCACATCACACGGCTATACAGTATGTCCAGATGACCGAATGTAAATGTTGATTCATGACCAACAGCCTGGCCATCCGGAAAGAGCCAAGACACATTGTGTTTGGCGAGAGTAAAATAGATGACAACTGAAGAGAGACGACATGAGTTTGTGAAGGCCTTCATTCAGATTAAGGCTGTGCGTAACAGAACCGATATCTATAAATTATAATTCAATGTGAAATCAACTGCCCGACTGTCAGAAGAGGAAAACCACAAGAGTCTAAAAGCAAAATATGCAGTTATATACTCTCTCGCCCATCTCTTAAAGCCACAATAAGGAATAATTTTGTTATGAAATATCCAAGAAACACTTGAACAGTGTGATATATTTCATGCAGTTGTATACTTACATTATTCCAAATGTTCCCAAGAATGTCCAAATACAGAGAAATTAATATTTAGTAAAGGAATAGGAGTAAAGGAAACCACAAAAAGTGTAAACTTAGGCCAAATGAGGCAAGCAGGCTTATGGACAAAGGAAGAAATTAAACAAGATTTAATATCGGTGTGGGGTTTTCTAAATGGAGCGACCGTTTACCATGTTTTAATAGACAGGTAAGCACTTTTTTTATTGTACACGAAATACTCATGCACAGATTATTAGAATAGTTATGAATCCTGTTACCCTATGAAATACAGTATTTGTCGCACAAAAATATTCGGTCAGTAACGTTACTTGTAAATGCTGTGGGTTCGTTCAAATTTACTTTTGTAATGATGACTGTATGACTGTTTTAAACACGTAAAACTGTGTAGCATTACGCTACCAAATCAACTGACAAAGCCAATATCAGTTGCGGGCTAACAGAGCGTTACATTCCACGTTTCTTCTCAGCTAATTCATTACCATGACATTAAATAAAATTCATTCATTACCTCGTCCGTGTACATGATGGGATTTCCATACGCCTCTGGATGGTGAAAACGACATTTCCCATAATTTCACTACATAATGTCATTTAGCTTCGCCTTTTGTTGTTGTTTCGAAAGTGCGCCAGCTAGCGGTCCAAATATTCCATAATGTGGCTTTAAGAGGGTAATTCACCCAAAAATCTCAGTTCTCTCATCATTTGTTCTCTTTCATGTGCGTGTGAGTCTTTCTTCAGTGGAACTCAACACAAGATATTTCGAGAAATGTCTCAGTGAGAAATGTCTCAATGGAGTTCAGTGTTGTTTGGTTATCAACATTCTTCAAAATATCTTTGTGTTCTGAAGAAGAAGGACATTTTCAGGGACCTTTTTGACCCCTATAGATGTTAAAAGTGACATCGCTCTTTTGTTCTGTCTGTGTGGCCTGAAGTTTGTATTTGTATCGTCATGTGAGGTTTTAAGTCATGAGGAGAAACATGTCAATGTCAGGTTTATTCTAAGTGATGCGCCAGCGTCTTCTCTCTGGATTTACAGAGTAGTTTAGTTAGCGATGTGTCTGAATCTTGTTGGTTTGACGTCACGGCTTCAGAATGTAAGCAAACGCATCACATTCAAAGCTTTTCCCATCCAAGATGTCATCTCATAGATTTCATTGGCAGTGAATGGCACAGAATGACAGTTCTTGTGGAAAAATAAGCACACAAAACTGTGTAGGAGCCAGAAATAATCACAGCCGCACAACAGCATTTATATCTGTGTATTTATGAGTTCTGACGCTTTGAAGAACTGTGGAAAGAAAGATAAAACATCTGTATGTTTGTATATGTGTTGATATGATAGTATGTTTAGTTTCTGGGTAATCGGCAGCAAACGTTTTCTTCTTCATTTCTGTTCTTCAGCATAGAGTTTAGAGCTGTAAATCAGCTCGGATATGAAGCCGCTTATTACATTCTGTCGACAGATTTCTTTGCATTGAATAACAGGAATTGATGAATTACTCACATCTACATCAGAAACATCCATGAACTCTTTCTTCACCAGATTTGGTTTCGCAAAACTTTCATAGCTCCTGCACTGTTTTGTGCGACCCCAAACATTTCAAATATAAAATGAAATGACAAATTCTCTGCTTGAAAATATTCTCTCCTCATTTGTCTTTTATTAATTAAAGTGTTACAAACATTTGGAATAAAACGAAAATTGTGTTTTTGTCAAAGCCAAGATTTGATTCAGCATGACGAGTAAAACAAAAAGAAGGAAATATGCTTGTTTTTTGATCTGTACTTTTTCAAAAGTTCTTCTGTTTAACAGTGTAAACATCATGGAGTGACAGAAAAACTCACCAATGCTTGGCAAATAAGTGATAAGAAAGCCAATGGATTCCATTATAAAATATAAAATGACATTGACTTATTTAGCTTTAACTAGTTGACAAATGTAATCTAGCTAGTCTATACCCTAAAAAAACATCTGGATTTTATTATTTCTTGAGTTAATTTATTTAATTTTTGGCACTATTTTAATTTACTTAAAAACAGTGTGCAAAAACTTGCCACAAATATTTTTTAAGTGACACTTCACCCAAAAAAAAAATTCTGTCATCATTCCTCACCTTCAAGTTGTTCCAAATGTGTATAAAGCTCTTTGATCTGATGAACATGGAGGAAGCTATTTAGAAGAATATTTATGACCAGACAGATTTTGCCAATCATTGACTCCCATAGTTGGAAAAATACAATAGTGGTCAAATGTGCCACAGAACTGTCCTACATTCTTCAAAATATCTTCTTTTGTGTTCAACAGAACAAAAAAATGGATAAAGTCATTTTTTCCTACTATGGGAATCAATGGTTGTTGAGATCTGTCTGGTTATACGCATTCTTCCAAATATCTCTGTGTTCATCAGAACAAAGACATTTATACACATTTGGAACAACTGGAAGTTGAGTAAACGATCCCTTTAACGTATATTAACACAAAAAAATGAGGTAAATCCAACTAGTTGTTGTTGTTGTTGTTGTTTTTCAGTGAATACTACAACCCTTGACTACACCCTGTGTGCATGTTACCAAATGAAATGACTGGAGTGTTTTTGTAGATTGTTGTGATCTTGTGAAGTTTGTGTAGTTTGTTTGTACGTTTGACCTCCATCACAGACTGGTGATTCTTTATGTGTGCAGACGTGAGAGTTTGAAATGTGATTATGAAGGAGGGAAACATCAATAATCACTCACTTATCTTCATTACACACGGGTCGCGGGAGAGAAACTGCTGCACATGTGTTTGTGATAAAGGATTTCAGCCCGCTGACGTCCAGCACTCACACACAGGTGCTTTTCACTATGACTTTTACCTCAAATGAAAGTTGTTTTTTCTCAGAATGAAGGATCTGTGTTATTGTGCACTTAGACCTCAACACATAAACCATAGGTTCACATCTCTGAGGTGTTTTCTGGACGTGATAAATCACTTAAATAGAAGAGAATTGTATTGAAATGGTTCAGTTCAATGTTTTTAGTTTTCCTTTCTATATTTTTAAACCGTGATCATAAATGACTTGATGTAAACACACGGTTTGGTTCCATTTGACTTGTGTTGAGACATTGTGAATATTTCCGGAACATGCCCTGGAGATCTCGGTAGAAATGATTGTGTTTGCTTGGTCGAAGTCAAATAAGCGATGTGTAATAAGTGTTGAAGGTCTCGATATCGCTTGCCAATGTATTGGAGAAAATAACAAACTGTGCTTTCACTTAGGGCCGGAGCTGCCACGACTGTTTATTTTTGCAGACACTATCTGCCAGTAACCTCACATGTCCACTTCAGTGTTTTTGTGTGCTTTCACAGGGAAATGAGTGTGTGTCTATTACAGTCGTGTGTGTTTGCTCATAAAGGAGCTTTTCATTGAATTAGAACACTAAAGATCGTAATCCAGACATCTTAACATTCACACACGCTGAAGTTTTATGTGACTGTAATTTTTGAATTGTATACTTAAAACTGAAAAGTAGTTGCATAAATAGATTTTCTTCTTGGTTTGAAAACAGAGACTGTAAAACTTTGGCTACAGGAGTGTGGTTTCATTTTCAAAACGCTCCTTGTCCACACTAGCGTTTTCAAGCGTTTCCCAACTTAACTTGCGCTCCACTGACAAGCAATAAGTAATTAAATATTACGTTTCCTAAAATGCAACGGATAATAATCTGACATTAATGCTATCAAATGGAAAGCAGCCAAAACTGTGTTTGGCAGTGCAAAAATATCGATACAGCACACTATTGCAATATTTTGTTCACGATAGTGCATTGATAGTAGAGTATTTATTCAAATCAAGTTTTAACGTCATATACAGTACATATGCCCATTGTCTCAAGTGGGAGCAAGCATAGGGCTCCAGCTTCCTGAGCCAGATACCCCAGGTGGTCCAGAGCGAGATGTATTTTCAGTTCTATTTACTTTCTTTATTTGAAAAGCATTGCAATACATTGCAATTATATATCGTATCGAAATATATTCAATATATTGTATTGTAACTTATCTATCGTTTCGAAAGGCCCTTGCCAATACACAGCCCTATAACTGCGTCATGTGACGAAAAACGTGTCATCGTTTTTAGACCTCTCTGTTTTCCTCATCCACACTACAACGCGAAAACAGCGTTTTCAAATGTATCCACTTTCGAGTGCGTTTTCAAAAAGTTCCGTTTTCATTGACAATAACGCCGTCTCAGTGTGGACGAAAGGCCACAACAGATAGAAAAAGATGCTTTTTCAAACGGAAACGCATTAGTGTGGGGGTCTGTGTTTTTAGTTTGTAGTGTGGCACATTTACACATGATAAAGAAAAAGTACATGTTTTATCCGCTCATTAAACCATTCAGATTAAAGAATAACACGCGTGTGCTTGAATTCTGTCATTTTAAACTGTGGATTGTAGAGATTTACTGCACACCCCCTCTGAAAATAGTCCAGTTCAGCCGCACCCCATCACTATAAACACACACGCACACACATGTTTGAAAGTGGAAAAGTTCTGGATAAAGTGTTAAGTGCCGGTCTGAAAGGTTTCCAGGGCTGAAATGAGATACACAGGAAATATTCAAATGTTCCGGTTTGTTCTGTAGCTAAACATCAGCTTTTCTATTGGATGAACCGCAGTAATGAGATGTTTTCATCGTGCCTTGATGTGATCTCATGTAAAACATCTACAACTCGACCCGGCTTCCTGATGAACATTACTGAGAAAAAAACACTCATCTGTTTCTAGGATCTTGATGTTATTTTATTTGTTGTAAAATGTGACCTTTACAGGGTTTGTCAGAATAAAGATGTCGTGATGTGGACTTTGTTTAGTACCAGATCATCTTTTATACTTCAGGAGATTTCTCTGATGCGTCTCAGGTTTTACATTCAATTCAATAAAAATTACTTTTGCCTGTAGACTTGACAAATCTGAGCTCATTTGTGAGACTCTTTTTCTCAGGAGAAATATCTGACACACAGATGAGACTTTTGATCCTGTCTACACTAGTGCGGTTTCATTTGAAAGAGGAGTTTCCGATTTCAAAACGCTCTTCGTCCACGCTACCGTTTCCAAAAACGCTGCCCATCCACACTGAAACCTCTCAAAAAGCTTACATCCATGTTCTGAGCATGAGTAAAACCTAAGACAGCATGTGTCATTTCTGTCAGGCGTTATTTTACTTTCTGCATTATTATGTCGCGGCAATGTGGAGCAAAGATACAGTTAAATAGACGGTAACTTAACTCTTTCACTGTCAATGACGAGTTATCTCGTCATTAAGAAAAAAAACGGCTCCCCGCCAAAGACGAGTTTTTACAGCTATCAGTGTTTGTACTGTTTTACAGCAGGTGGCGCTATTACACACCTAACAGAATCCCAGAACCTAGAACGTATATGTTTTATCTGTTTTTTATGATTGTTCTGAGTGTAATCTTGGCGGAATCTTTGACAAAAAACTTTTAATTATCTGAAAATTATCTTTCAATCAAATTATGCATTTTTGAAGAAACCTACCGACATCTAAGGAGTCATAAAAAAGAAAAAATGAAGATAGAAGAATACGGTTTCTTTTGTTTAAAAGCAGAGACTCTGTTTCTTCATTGGACATATTGTTTGTCCATATAATCTTTACAGAAAATGTACTGTGAGCCATTAAAGTTTGGTGAAAAAACGCTGGCAACTTTAAAAAAAAAAAAAGGCTGCTGGCGAAAGAGTTAAAGATGTTAAGATGTTGCTATGTTGCTATAGGTAACACAAGAATATAACACAGCGAAACTGAAACTTAACTTGTGCTCCGCTCCCAAAAAATAACTGTGAATAATTAATATTCCATCTCCTAAAATGCGATCTAAAGTATGCATGAACTGACATTAATGCTATCAACAGGAGAGCAGCCGTAACAACTGTGTCACATGACGAAAAACGTGTCATCGTTTTAAACCCCTCCGTTTCCCTCATCAAATGTATCCTCTTTCAAATGCGTTTTCTAAAAGCTCCGTTTTCGTTAATAAAAACTGTCTCAGTGTGAGCAAAAACAGAGAGAAATAGATGAGTTTTCAAACGGAAACGTGTTGCGAGACACACAATAATCACATGGCATATCGCCAGCGTTTTCGAGACGTTTCTCGCCGTTCATACCCCAACGATTTTAACTGCCGATGAGGCGAGTGAACGTACAAATTCACTCCCTGATATAGATGGCACTTAATAAATAACAGAAAAACCCTGATACGTTGCGCATTTATGGATACACAAGGTGGCGCTTCGTAACTTTCTTTTGACACAAGCTGGTCGCACAGAAGAAAAATTCATCTGGCTTCCTCTTCATCAATGTTTGCTCGGCCAGACCGTTTTGTGCTTGAGCGCCACCAAGTCGTGTTTTACTGTAACTTCAGCAGCTCCAGGCACGTCAACAAATGCGCCAATCTCATTGGTCGAACAGTTTTTAACGTGGCATGTACAACAAAAAAACGAGCCACATGCATATTGTTTATGACACTTTTACGGCTGCTGTTTTGCGCATAGGTGTGCACACTCACATTGACGCCCTTTATTTAGTTACAAGGCGTTAAACATTGATGATAAACACGCGGGATTAGTATCCCGGTGCGAACAAGCCTTTAGTGTGAACAGGGTTCATTTGCTCTCCTTTTAATCTCACTTATGTCTATGATAATTTGTTACATTTATATAGGGCTTTTTTGGGCACTCAAAGTGCTTTACATGGAAGGGGGGATCTCCTCAACCACCAATGTGAAGCATCCACCTGGATGATGCGACGGCAGCCATATGGCACCGGAATGCACCAGCTTATTGTTGAAGAAGAGACAGAGAAACAATTGAGAAATTAAAGAGATTACACCTGCCATTTTTCTTTCTCGTGGGTTTTTATTCTTAGATTTTGAGGATGTTTTGGTATCAGATGTTTAGCATCTTCATTCATCTTGAGTTTTAGGGCTTCAGTTGGTGTGCTGTAGTTTATATTGGGTGTTTTTCATTCAGATAACAGATGGAGACAGAGATTTAAAGCTTCGATTTTATCTTCCTCAGTAACTTGTGCAGTAAAGTATGATTCAATAAAGCATGATTCGAGCTGCTCGACAGGCGAGTCAAAGTCATGAAAACACATCAGACACATTTCTTCATCATCATCATCATCATCATAATCCTGCTTTGGTTAACCCTGAAATAATAACTCTGAGGATTGTGTTTGTTTAATACTTATTCAATGTGCATGTAAATCTTTATTAGTGGTTCTTATTAAAGCAAAACGGGAAGATTCTAACAAACATCAGCTATCTTTGTTTGTGTTCCACTGAAGAGGTGGAGGGAGGGTAAATAAATGATGTTGGCAGAACTTTTCCTTGAATATGAAATGCGTTCTTTTGTACTTGTATATTTTAGGATAGTGTCAGGTTGTGTTGAAGGATTCTGTGTTGACATGTGACATCATGTTGAGCGTCTGGCCGCAGGTCCCTGCGGATGTGATGTTTACTGTCAAAATCTCAGATCTTGAAACATTGATTGTTTTCTGGATTCTGGATTGTGTGTTTACAGCAGTGCCATTGCTCTCTCGGTCTCTAAACAAATACAGACCATCATCACATAAACATCAGATCCATCCAAACATTCAGCTTATTTATAAACTGACAATGATGATGATGATGATGATGAAGTGTGTCATCACAAGGGTTAAGTATCCTTTGAAATGTATTGATTGAAGTTGATTCCCATTCTACTTATCGATTCCAATTCTCGATTCCACAATTGAAGTAAAACATTCAGATATTAACCTGTGTGATCATTTAGGCTGCTGATACTGTATATGCACATATCAACCATGTTTTGTCTCATTTTGTACAATTTGTATTACCATATCTTAACTACATCATGGTTAAACTGTAGTTAATATAATGAAACGGTGGTTAATTTGTTGCTCCTGTGCTTTATCATAAGTTAACATTTCTGAAAATATGCACAGGAATTGATGAGAGGAATGAACTTTTAGTTTCAAGTCTAAGATTCCAATTCCTATCGATTCCTAGGCTTTCATTTCCAAGTGTGTCTCCGTGTGTGTGTGTGTCTGTGTCCATGTGTGTTTGGTGTGCGTCAGTGCGTGTATGTTTTTAAATGTATTGCTTAAAGTTAACATGTTCTCATGCTTTGTACCACCAAAACTTTTTAAAAGCACTAAATAAATAAAAATTGAGTTGAGTAAAATTCTTATCATGAAAACTACTGTTGATAGAACAGAATTCTGTTGGTGGCCTGAGACACATTTTCTGTGTGTGTGTGTTTTTATAGTCATGTGGTTCTCTCTGGCAACTGCAGCGGGAATAAAGTCCTGCAGAAGATGTTAATAACTCTCTTACTTTGAATACACAAGTCATCTGTACTGAATGTTGAGTTTTTTATTGTCTAATTAAGGTACCAAGGTCCCCGTAAACCGGAAGTTACGATATTTTTGCTTCCGTATTTTGAAGCATTTCAGATTGAAAAGGAAAAAAAGTGGGTGTGGCTTTTGTCTTTCTCTGCAATTTGATTGGATGTATAAAACAGCCGTTGCATTTTGGAATGGAACAGGCAACAGACTGACAGCTGAAGGGGAGGAGTTAATGGATGCTCCGCCCAAGCCGTCAAACATACGACATCTAAGATGGATAGTCATTACAGGAAGGAAGTACATTTTCAGATTTTAATTGAAGATTATGAGGACACACAAGAAACTATTTACATTAAACGCTTCAATAATTCATGAAAAATAGGCATTGCCTTTTTAAATTTCACTGGGACTTTAAGGTTTTTTTATATAAACACATTTGATTTCTTCACGTCCTTTGAGATGTATTTTTAGTGATTGTGAAGTGTTTTCTAAACTCAAGCTATAGACAGTTATAGAACGGCTACGAGAAATAATTTATAATGTCTGTGGAAAGTCTATTTTTTATGAAATGTGTGTGTTTGATTTGCAGGTTTGCTCTGGGTGACGCGAGACGACCGCTGCACGAGACCGCCGCCCTGGTGGAAGATATTGTACACACACAGCTCATCAATCTGGTAAGACTGAAAATCATTCTCAAACCATCTGACTTCATTTCTCAATGATACAAATGCACTCTTATAACATGTCATTTGAGGTCATAGAGAAGCCTAGCGTGTTTTACATCCTTGTGCATTTGGAAAGTGGTTTTACATAAATGTGTAATCCAGTACAAACAGCATCATCATGGACTTCATGAAAGGCTTCTCTCTGTTTTTCCAGCGTTATGAAAGGGATCACATTGTCCGACCACTGCAATGTGATATGAGAAATGTGTGGAGTTAAGTAAATAACTGCGCTTGCTTTCAGTGCTTAGATAAACACGGCCTTACACCTTGTCATGGCATTACCACAGAGCAGAATTCCCCTGAACACAACCCAACAAACATCACGTCCGCAGATAAAATCACAGAGCGAGAGAATGATTTCGCAGAGGTCACGCCGTCAGCTCTCACACATTACCGTCGTTTTAACCTTTCACCCCGCAGCTCCGCATGCTGCCCGCCCTCATCAAAAAAACAGTCAAGCAGCTTTAAATGTTCATTAGTTTAACCTTCGACCTGTGGAGTCAGAGAGCTCTTAAATCTGACGGCTCGGCGGTCTCTCTGCCTCTCTCTCACATCACAGTCTTAAACATCATTTCTGCTTTTGTGAAGTTTGGTCTGAATGTGCTTTTCGAATCATGAAACTGTTGTAAAGAAGCAGAATATTCCAGACGATGTGAAAAGAAGCAATCCCAGGTCAAATCAAGTGAGATGTTTGTATGGCACATAAGATTTTCAGGATCAATGAGGTGTGTTGAATGTTTCCTGGTGTCCTGTAGTGGGGGTTGGGTATCGTCAGACATTTTTCGGTTCAATTGAAATGAAATATGATAATTTTTTACTATTTTTCCTTAATTGACTGCACGGTAATAATAAATGTTGAGTAATGGAAAACGTTGTGTTTGGCAAGATGAGGCGCGAAGTCAACGTTTAGTCAACGATGTGTTCGGCAAAGACACGATGCGTCTGTAGGGCGCGCGCAGTCATGCAAACTGATGTGTTCGGCAGTTAAATGCGCAACTGTGGTGTGCGCGTACAGTAAAAACGATTTATTCAGTAATTTAAGCGGCCATGCAACGTTGTGTCATGCATTCTGACTTCTTTACAATGTTAAACGTGCTGTCTTCTCATGCTTAACATGATCAACCTGTCAAGAGTTGGGCGTATTACGTAGTATTTTTGTGCACGATACACTGCCCCAGCAATCATACAAGTTCGCAAAGTTCAGGTGTTTGTTTGTTCACTGCATTTGGGTGATGAATGTTATATAAACTGTGGATATAAAGCTGGATTTGGAGATGGTTTAAACCTGATATATGGAGCGGTCCCAGCGCTAAAAGAAGACATGAGACGCATGCGGTGAGTGAAAATGATGTCCGTGTTAAGTTGTCAATGTGCTTTAGTTCAGTCTACCCCTCCCCCCCGCACACGCAGTATGGTTTCGCAAACAATCGTAAAGCTGTATCTATCTTTTATAAAGGTGATCAAACTAAATACTCTTCAAAGATACAATGTATACAATACTACTCTATAGGTACTCAAGATTAATATGAGATATTTGGAATCGAAACTTAAAAATTGCTCACGCACTCAAAAAAACATATTCAACTTAATTAACTTTTTTTTGTCAACAGGTTCCACATAACTGGATTACATTGAATTTAAGTAACATTATCTATTTCAGTAAACTATAGTAAGATAACTTCAGTAAGATACTTACGTATAGTTAATGCAATGTTGTTTAGATAAATCAGATTTTAAGTCTTGTATTTGTTTTAAATCATTAAGCTAAAATGTACATTTTATATAAACCAATATAAAAAACGAATTTTACCAACTAGTTTATTCAATGAGGGCATCCAGGAACATTTTTTATTTTATACATTTTTAATAATAATCAGACAAAACTTTAATTTGTCTTCAATAAGAAGATATCGAGTTAAGAGAACTCAACAGAAGTTCAAGGTAAAAAATGTGACCCCCCAATACCTAACCAAAGGCAACGCTTTTCTGAATAGTGGTAGCCACTAAACTAAAAAATATGACAAACTCTTCAAAACCTCAAAGATAACTGAGCAGTAAACACTAACTAAAAAAATGCATAAAATTACACTCATTTAAGGATATAACTCTCAAAATACAGTCATATGTAAAGTATGCTTGGAAATATAAGTCCTCCGCCCAATTGTAACAATTTTATGTTGACCCAACTTTCCAGAAGTTGTGTTGATTTAACTTAAGTTAGTTAAGTAAATTCGGCAAGCAGCAAAAATCATTATTTTCAGTGCAGTTCCGGCTCTTTAAAAAAAAACAGAGCCGGTTCTGGTTGGGATCCCAACCCTTTCTCTCTGTACAGGTTTGGTGTATTTGGTTCACTTCACATACATGAATGATCGGTCTTTGGACTGATTTACAGTCTCAGTTCAGATGTACAGAATGTGGTTTGTGTTATAAACGAGAGAATTAAGAATGATGGTGGAGTCCACGTGCCCCGACGGCAGGCGTGATAAACCTGTAACATACATCCATCACGGCATCGTGTATGATCTGACGACATGAATAACTGTGATGATGTGATTTAGATGCGGTGTTGTGTTTTAAAGAACAACTCCGATGTTTCCATGTGTGTATTATGGTCTTTCAACAAGCTGTCATTTTTTCAAACGTCAAATGAGACAGTTTGAGTACTCCAGCACAATGCTGCAATGTTCTTGTGTTTATCTTGTGTTTATTTCTCCAGTGCTGTAAGTCATCTCAGTAGTGTGCACTAAAGAGGGAGTGATGGTGATGACCCTTCAGTCAGTAGTTATTGAGGTCAGGTGGAGATCTTCACGCGTCTCCTGCATATGGAGTTTGGTGTACATCAGTTTGAGTTTAGACCTGTGGAGTGACGTTTAAAACAGTGAAGTCAAGTCATTTTGACTCACTTCCTGAGAGCCCTTTAAAAGACTTACAAATGAGTTCAACAATATAAGCAATCTGAACGACACGAGGTAAAAAAAGGAATAAGTGCAGTAAAAAATACTTAAAGTAATCTTCAATTTGTGTTATTTCTGTCATGAATTACAGAAGCAGGTGTGACTGCAATGAATCAAAATTATTTTTACCATTGGTTTTTCTTTATATTTGACATTTTTGGTCTGCTTTCCCTGAAAATAGTTTGAAAAAGTCAACAAGACTACTGATAACATATGTAATCTAATGTCTAAATGTCAAATGTTGAGAATTTCTCCAAATTGATGTATATTGAATTCAACCCGTCTGGTGTCCAGCTGGATGATCATTTCATCATTATTCACTTCTGTATGTTGTGTTGTCTCTTCAGTTTCAATGTTTTTTGTCTCGACTCTTGAGTGTGATGAGGAGGTGAATGTGAATAACTGTCTGAGGTCAGATGTTAGATAAAGACACAGAGACGGATTCAGGTTCAGATGACAGAAACACATTATTCATTACAGTGACCTCTAGTGCTCGGACACTTTTATAGTCACATTCTTTAAACTCCAAACTGTGAGGTTAATATTTCATATTAACATGTCTGTTAAAGATATGAGGATGTACTGTGTATAAACCCTTAATCACCTCATAATAAGATCTCCATTGAATATGAAAATGATTCATATAGAATTCAGCTGATGTGCGGTTCAGATGTGTCGGGAATTTATTCTTTAAGTCTTGATGACAAATCCAACCTATATTTGTATAAAGTTATATTCTTTTACATGTTTACTTTATTCTTGCAGTAAAGTTGGATGGACGTGTGTAAAGTGTGTGTTCATGTGTTCAGGTGCAGATGTTTGTGCGGATTTGTTTTCTCAGCCCATTTTTTCTCTGGAGTTTCTCTGATTTCTGTGTTTTAGTTCAGGGTTTGTTTTTGCAATACAAGTTTAAGTTTGATGAAGTTATGTGGAAATGACTAAAGTTTGAATACATTTATAAATTTGAAGTATAAAAATGAATTTCAGTGTCAGAGTATTTCTCTGAGACATGTTGAGAAGTGTTTTATTCCTGCTGTTTTGTTTAAGTTTGTTCACTTTAAACCATTCACATAACTTATGGAAAAAAAATCATATTAGACCTGTGATGTATGTTTGCAGATGTTTGTAATTTTGTTAGTAAAACGGAATGAATTTATTGTTTTGTTACAGTAATGATAAATAAGCTCTGAATACGTCGGCTTCTAGTTTCTATGATCTACTTTGTATTTTGTGTTCAACAAACAAACAAAATGAATAATTTTGACGTCATTGATGATCCTGCGCTGGTTTTTGCGGTGGGGAAGAAACGTAAGCCATCGAAATAGAATTATTCACGTGAGGAGATTAAGAAGACGAGGCATTCATTTATAGCATTAAAAAGTTGACCGTTGAATTAATTTTAGGAGCGATGACTGAGTGAATGTATTTTCAGTCCAGTGTCTGTATGTAAGATTAGTATTGTATTGAGTTCAGAGGCTGTCATATGTGGATCTACTCACTTTGTTGTGTATTTTCAACAGTTTTAAAATAACTTTTATATTGATTCGATGGATTTATTTCATTTTTTTTAATTGTCATGCATTTGGGAAAAATAATAAATCTATTAATACCAAAATCCGGATTAGATTTTTTGTTTGTTACTTGAACCTAAAGATGCTGCGTGAAACTTTGAAACAGAAAATAGTGTTTTTCATCTTGCCACATTCTTTGTAAAGAAAACTCATATTTACTCAAATGAATCGAAATGGATTTATAGCGTTTTGGAACCAAACTCTTCATATCTTAATGGCCATCAAGAGTGTTTTTCTTTAAGCAAATCATCGTCTCTTTGTGTTTTGGCAATTTGAGGTGGTTGTTGGCAAGTATTTTCTTAAAGGATAAAAGTAAAGTCTTAATATGAAGATAATAAAAGTTTCTGCTGATTTAAAAGTGCCGCACTGGTGTCTACATCAGCATCCATTTCACTGAAACTTTGTTCCAAAACTTTTAAAGTTCGTTTTATTCCTTTCAGCTAAAAAAAAGGGTCACTAGAGACCCAAAACTCTGATCTTACGGTTTGCGCTGCCAAATTAAAAGGAAAAAATCCCTTCAGCAAACTAAACTCCACAGACCTGTTTTTGTTTTTATAAATCTGTTTGTTTACTTCTTATTTTTATGACATGTTGTTGACACTGTTTGTTTAGTGGACGGAACCCGTGATGGGTGGTCTCTCAGATATATTTAACCATTGACGGGGTTTAATCTAATAGAAGTCTATTCATTCACGATGAGTCTGGTTTAAAGACGTGTGCCAGACTCAAAGCCGTGTCGACGCCTGCAGCTCCAGCGGTGAACGCCGTGCGGATGTTTAGGGTTTGGTTTGGGGAAGTACGGCTGCCAGCTCTTGTACAGGTGCTTTCCTTTGACATATGTCAGAAGTGTTTCTGTGCCCGAATCAATTAACTTCTCTCATGTCCAGCAGCGAGGACAATTTGGCAAAGTGTTTTGTTTAAATAAATGAACCGGGTTTAGTTTTTCCAGATCGAGCCGGGGTTTTAGGAATGCGTGTTGTCTTCCTTCTCTGTTTGGAGCGCAGTAAACCCTCTCAACACTGATGAATCATGTGACCAGTGGTGGTGTAACTAGTTACTATGTTAGTAGTTACTGTAATTTAATTACTTTCCCTTAAATAGGAAAGTAAATTTACATTTACATTGCAACTTACATTGCTTTATCCTATACATTTTGCATAGGTATGTGCAATCCCCTGGGATCAAACCCACAACCTTGTGTTGTTAACACAATGCTCTTACCACTGAGCTACAGGAAAGCTAGGAGAGTAAGGATTACTCTTATTTTTTCTGTAATTTAACTACAGTTACTTCGGAGGTAATCAAACTAAAATACTGTGTAATGTGTGCAATAGTGGAAATTACATCAAAATTATAAATCTAACTTTAAAATGTATGCTTTAAAGTGTCCTTCTGTCCTTCTTAATATGATTTATTTGTTTGTGTTAGTGCGTTTATTTCTGTGTGTGTTTGTGTGTGCGTGCATCTTTGTGTGCGTGTTTGTGTGTGTGTGTGTGTGTGTGTGTGTGTGTTTCTGTGCCTGTTTGTGTGCGTGTTTGTTTGTGTGTGTACAGTTGTGTTCAAAATTATTCAACCCCCAATGCTGTAAATGGTTTTAGGGAATTTAGTGTACATTTGTAATTGTATTCAGAATGAAATCCTACAAGGACTTCTTAAAGAACCATATGCAACTAAAATGACATCAATTAGTTTTGTAATACAGTAGTAAATGTTTCTTTTGTGAATTCTTCATTGACATAATTATTCAACCCCTTAAAGACTACCACTCTGAAGAACAGAGGTTCAATGAAGTGTTTTCAATCAGGTATTGAAAACACCTGTGGATATCAGGGAGCAGCAATAAAGCCTAATAAGCACCAATTAGGCAGCTTTAAAATGACTGTGATACTCAGCTCCTTCTAGACATTTACTGGTGTGGTTACAAACATGGTGAGGTCAAGAGAATGGTCCAGGAAGACAAGAGAACAGGTGATTACTCTTCACAGGAAGGGCAATGGCTATAAGAAGATTGCAAAGATGTTAAACATACCAAGAGACACCATAGGAAGCATCATTCGCAAATTCAAGGCAAAGGGCACTGTTGAAACGCTACCTGGTCGTGGCAGAAAGAAGATGCTGACTTCGACTGCTGTGCGCTACCTGAAGCGTAGAGTGGAGAAAAGTCCCCGTGTGACTGCTGAGGAACTGAGAAAATATTTGTCAGATGTGGGTACTGAAGTTTCTGCTCAGACAATACGGCGCACCCTGCATAATGAAGGCCTCCATGCCAGAACTCCCAGGCGCACCCCCTTGCTGTCCCCAAAGAATAAGAAGAGTCGACTGCAGTATGCCAAAAGTCATGTGGACAAACCACAGAAGTTTTGGGATAGTGTTCTGTGGACTGATGAAACAAAATTAGAACTGTTTGGGCCCATGGATCAACGCTATGTTTGGAGGAGGAAGAACAAGGCCTATGAAGAAAAGAACACCTTGCCTACTGTGAAGCATGGCGGGGGGTCAATCATGCTTTGGGGCTGTTTTGCTTCTGCAGGTACTGGGAAGCTTCAGCGTGTGCAAGGTACCATGAATTCTCTTCAGTACCAGGAGATATTGGATGACAATGTGATGCAGTCCGTCACAAACCTGAGGTTTGGAAGACGTTGGACCTTTCAACAGGACAATGATCCCAAGCATACCTCCAAGTCCACTAGAGCATGGTTGCAGATTAAAGGCTGGAACATTTTGAAGTGGCCATCGCAGTCACCAGACTTAAATCCGATTGAGAACCTCTGGTGGGACTTAAAGAAAGCAGTTGCAGTGCGCAAGCCTAAGAATGTGACTGAACTGGAGGCTTTTGCCCATGATGAACGGGCGAAGATACCCGTAGATCGCTGCAAGACACTTGTGTCAAGCTATGCTTCACGTTTAAAAGCTGTTATAACTGTAAAAGGATGTTGTACTAAGTACTAAGATTGAATGTCACTTGGGGGTTGAATAAAACTGATAATGATGTGAGCTCAGAAAAGACATTTGTGGTTATTTCATTATAAATGTTATGTTATATTTGTCTGACCTACACGTGCCTCTTTGATTTAATTGTAAGCAGGATGACTCAATGATCATAATCAATGTCAAACCGACCAAAACAATCAATTTCAGTGGGGGTTGAATAATTTTGAACACAACTGTATATCTGTGTGTTTGTGTGTGTGTGTGTGTGTGTGTGCGCCTTTGTGTGCGTGTTTGTTTGTTTGTGTGTGTGGGCATGCGTTTGTGTTTGTTTGTGTGTGTGTTTCTGTGTGTGCGTCTTTGTGTGCGTGTTTGTTTGTTTGTTTGTGCGTGTGTGTGGGAAGGGTAAACCCTACGGTATGGGGACAAAATATCCAAATATCCTTGTCCTTGTGGGGACATGTTTTGGTCCCCATGATGAAACAAGCTTATAAATCAAACAGAAGAAACTTTTTTGAAAATGAAAAGAGCAGAAAGTGTTGTGTGATTGTCAGGTTTAGGGGTGGGAATATGCTCTACAGTTTGTACAGTATAAAAAACAATGCGTCTATGGAATGTCCCCATAAAAAATGGAAACCCAACATGTGTGCGTGTGTGTGTTTATTAGTACTGAGTAAGTTTCATCCATAATTTCAGTTTCAGTGTTTTGAGTTTTGAGATGCAGATTGGTGGACTTCCACCCACCCTCATATTTTCTTTATCTTGAATGTTTTTAAATTTGAAGGAACGTGGGTTTATTTCTGTCGTAATATCTTATTGTTTGTGGTGCTAATGGGAAACACTTTATTTTCTGTATCGAGCCGCCCGTCTCTCAGGGACACTGAGTTTTAAGAAACATTGATAACGTCCGCTGCCAAACATCTCCACAAAACCGCAGAACACAAGCAAAACATTCTGTCACGGTGAGTCGTCCGAGTTCATTCTCTCCTTATGTCACCGCTGCTGGTTTCATGTTTTTCTCTCGTTGTTTTTCACTCTTGGGATGTTGTGAAACTTTGATACAGAACGTGTCTTGGGGACCAAATGATGGATTCTTATGAGTAGAATCTCAGGTCACATAAAATGTAGATTTTGTGTTAAAACGATGGAAGCCTGTCTCATGTGTGTCGTTGAGCTGTGATATTGAGTGAATTCAAGTACAACTTACTAACCAACATGAAGTAAATTCTACTTATTAAATATATTTAGTATTTGTTGAAATATTAAGGATTAACGACTTTAAGGTAACAAATAAAAAACAATTACGTTAAACAAAAACGTGTCAAACTAAAACTTCATGTTTGACTTACTTTTCATATTAAAATATGCAATTTTTTACAATATAGTTGATCAAGTGAGAAGAGACTGGTGGTCTCTGTACTGGCATTAGCACAGTTACCGCTCATTAAGTAATATAACACACTTCATGACTAATATTGTGCCTCCTTCAGCCTATAGGCACAAGCAAGATTCTTCTGAAACAGGATACAACTTAAAAAAAGAACTTAAAAATCTTACCAAATCTCTACTAAATCTCAAAGATAAATCAACACAAAACCCGAACAAGTCTTTCTTTTTACTGGAAAACACTTAAAATGACAGTTAATCTGGAAAATGAATCTCCTAATGCAGTCAGATGCAAAGCATGCTGGGAACTACAGATCAACTTGTAGTTAAATCTACAAAATATGTATGTAGTCTCAACACAAAATAAATAAGTCTACTGAATTTTACCAATTTAAATGGGTTTAATATATTTTTTTAATTGGATTTACTAAATAATTTGTTCTATTAAAATTACTCAAACAAAATAATTTAAATCTGAATTATTCCCAAGATTTTTATGTTATTTTAATTACATAATTCTATGAAGTATATTTTAATAATTTATTTTCTTAAAATCTAAGCCTCGTAATATTTTTATTTTATTTTTCATCAATAACGTGAAGTATGTGTATCTGAGTGCACGTGGTCTCGTGTCTTCTCGTCTTTCAAAGGAAATGGTGTAATTGATCTTTACAAGGCCGCTGTGAGTGGAATTCTCTCGACTCTTTCCAGTCTAATCAAATCATGGATTCAGTTTCAGTAGCACTGGAGAGAGAGAGAGAGAGAAAGGAAATGATGTTCAGCGGTGGACGGTGTTTATTTGACTTGTGTCATTCTGTTTCATGAACTCTCGGGCCGGGCCGACTGTAACGTGACATGAAACAGAGTCGCAGTCTAAATGTGTTGTAATTCAAACTGATCTGATTCATTGTACAAGAAGAAAACCACTGACGTTCATTCATACAGCTGCTGTCGTCTTCATAACCTGACTGTTTAAAGTTACAAGTTTCTTTTCTGTAGTAGTTTTGGTCAGGTTTTTCACTTTTTTAACATTTCGGTCATGAACTCTTTTAAAGCGCTAAAAAAGGAAGAGTTTGAAAAGTTGTGAGGAGGAATGAATGAAAAGATCGACTGCATGCAGATGAATATATTTGATACACTGCAAAAAGTGACTTTCTTTCTTAGTCTTTTTTTCTTGTTTTCCTGC
>CM056467.1:611487-613987 GCA_029783895.1 Triplophysa bombifrons | reverse complement strand
CTATGGCGCAGTATATTTTCAGTTCTTAAAAATAGCAATGCACAAACAATATGCCGGAAAACACCTCTTTTTTAGACCAGCACGCCCATGGGCGCACAAATGAGCGCAAATGCATTTGCTTTTTAAACAACGTGGTCCAGGACGGGAAAATGAGGACTGCGTCGGGCTCAAAAATAAAGCCCGGGCCTACATTTTTTCTAATTTCAGGAGCCGTTTCACTCAGAATTACTGAGTTACGATACAGTAAAGAAGTCAATCGCAACTTCCGTTTCATGGTGACTTTATACTGTGTACTCTTCACCTATAAACATGACATGAACGAATGTCTGATCTCATTGTGTTGAAGTGTTTCTGGGATGTTGGTCTTGTTTTTATGTTGAAATCATGCGAGCATCGCATGAGCTTTTATCTGTTGTTATGAAGTGATGCTTTTCTCTCTCTGTGTTTACACCGCACACAAGGACAAGGATATTCACTCATATTTAACCGCTGAGAGCAGAAGTTTAAAGCTCTCGCTCGTGTCGGTGAGACGTGACTAAAGTCAAGCTCTCAAAATAAGAAACTCTTATCTGCTTTTTCAAGGTCTTCAGCTGCGTATCCCACGCATCCCTGATGTTCTAAACAACATGAGCTGGATGATGTCGTGTGCTGACGCTGTAAACTTTCATGATTCTGTTTTGTTTTCTTGTCTGTAGCTTCATCAGGCAGCGGATGTGACGCTCCTCAGAGGAGCTCGAGTCATCTCACCAGAAGACATCATCTTCCTCATGAGGAAAGACAAGGTACACACACACACATCATCACACATCACGGTGTGATTCCCTAAGATCACAACAACAACAAAAAAGGGGGTAGACGAGCATGCTTGCGGAAAAAGTCCTCATGAACAGGAAGTTGTTTTTACTTCTGTATTCTGACACATTAACATTTAATCATTTACCAGACGCTTTTATCCAAAGCGACATCCAGAAAGTTCAGGTAGCAATAAGCAATAAGTGTGTTAGATGATGATATGTTAGATTATGAGGGCACATGAATTTTAAAAAGAGAATGACCCACATTGATAAGATATTTACTATAAACGCTGCAATATTGCATGAAAAAATAAGAATTGTTATTTTGAATTTCATTGGGACTTTAAAACAAAACGCACTAAAAGGAAGACGCGATTAAACGCAGATCGAACCAAAAGTAAACAAAACAACAGAAGTCCAAAAAGGAAAGGACACGCCTTCTGACAAGAGAATTAAAATAGAACGACAGGTTATGGCCAGCAGGGGCGTCACACATTATTCATCTGTTTATTTCCTCATTGAATATATTATGTGTCAATTGTTGTGTAGGTAAAAGCTTAAATAAACCAAAAGTGATGCAAAAGTATGTAAGAAATGTAAGAGACGGTTTGATATAAAAGACTTGAAGAACAAACTGCGCAAAGCTTTTTAAATGAATATGATAAAAAAGGAACAAACTGTTTTCAGAAGCTCATTAGTTTCGGTGTGTTTGTGTGACCCGACAGAAAAAGTTACACAGGCTTCTGAAGTACATGAAGTTCAGAGACTACAAATCCAAAATCCTCAAAACCATCGAGGACGAAGAACCACTGGAATCAGGTATTCAAGGTTATATTTACTATTTCAAATCATTTAAAATATCAATCGTTCTCTTTCATCGTCTGATAATTGTTCATGTTGTGTTTTTAAATATCCCGGCTCTAATGTGTGTGTTGGTGAAGAGTCATTTCATACGGCTCAGTCGGTCGCAGGAGTCATTTTCACAATGTTACAGACACACACACACACACACACAGACAGACAGATAGACACACACCTACACGCACAGACACAAACACACACACACACGCACACATAGACACACACACACAAAAGCGTATACACGCACACGCACAGTAAACACACAGACAGGCAGACACACGCACGCACACACAAACACACGCATAAATAGACATACACGCACAGACACATACATGCATACACACATTCAAACACACATGCACACACACATCCAGAGACATGCACACACACATCCAGAGACATGCACACACACCTTGATGACACAAACACAGACACAGAGAGTTGTGTGTGTGTATGATGAATGCTTCATGTTTGTCTGTTCTTTGTGTCTCTCAGAGAGGTTCAGGCGGGTGTTATTGAATAGTGAATTGTTTGAGTTGTTTGAGGACAGAAGAGCTTTTTGTTGCTTGAGGTCTGTGGGACGGCTGGATTGCGGGTGGTCTGTCTCTAGTGTTCTGCGTTGCTAACCTGAGGCTTTTGATTTCTTTCCACGCACCGGTCTTGAGGAGACCTCCAAAACAAAAACTGAATATAGAAACTGCTCTCGTCCTTCTTCAGAGGTGTTGAAGTGAGATGTGACTGTCAGTGTGAAGATCTGTAAAGGTCATCAGAATGTGTATTTACTCCTCCTCCCAAACATCTCATATTCATCACGGCCTTATGTATCAATGACACATTAAAGCTTT
>CM056467.1:604709-608487 GCA_029783895.1 Triplophysa bombifrons | reverse complement strand
TGTCTGTTCATTTGAAAGTGTTCTTCCTGGTGTCACTTTAACCTTTGGATGGCAGAAGATATTACACAGTGAGTATTTTCTCTGTATCGCAGTTATTAATTGCTTCTTTGGACTGTTTATATACACAGCGGGAAAAGGACAAGCGGCTATTGTTAGAATTGATGGAGAACAAAGGTAAATGGGTTTTGTGCTGCATGTTGTGAATGTTAATGTTGTTCTGCTTGAGGAGCTCTTGTACATGTGCTCGCATGTGTTTATTATAAAACAACAAGTCATCAAGCAGAAACAAATGCAGCGTGAACACTCGCGTGTGGAATATAAATGCACCACATGCAAACACATCGACTATTCTACATTTGTGACGACACAGGTTTGTTGTTTTGATATTATCATTTCATACTGCCAGACAGAAGTCGTGAAGTAAATACAGCACAAGAACAGTTGATGTTTGGTTTCTCAGGTCTCATTTATGTATCACCTCAGTCTCAGATGTTCCTCTCGGGAAAAGGAATGAAATGAGAGTGTAATTGTGTAAACACATGACGACTCTGGAGGCGTAAATGAATGTAGATTGTACAGGTCAGATCATATGGATTGAGAAATGAGTTGACATTGAGAGCTGGGTAACACTTTAGTAAGCTACCCTTTATAAAGCATTTGTAATGCATTATAAAGTAGTTATAACTGCATGAATAAAAAGAGGGATTGTAACAAAATACCTGCCAAATAGTGAGCTATTTTTAACTCACATGTTAATTCATTCATAGTTTAATTTGACTCGAAAGCAGATTCGTTCTTATCTTTTTTGCAAACGGGCTGTCAGACTGGAGAATGTAGGATGTTAGGCCGTGTTCACACTTGGCTTCTTTTTTAAAACAAGCTGCCAGCGGATTACATTATAATCCTATGGAGTAAACCGTGTTTTTCCCAAAAAGTCACGAGTGCTTTTTTAAACGCCAACGCCGGCGTCTTTTTTTGCTACTCCGTGCGCCTTTTTGAGTTAAAAAAGTTCAACTTTCTAAAAAAAAAAAAACTACATCAAACAAGGTGAGTAGTGAGACCTGTCGTTACCATAACAACATACGAGGAAGGTGATTGGTCGAGCAGGATCATTTTCTAAAAAATAGAATGGCGGCCGAAACTATTCTTTTAACATATTTTTATATGAATTAAAGTTATTTTTCACCTTTAATAACTTTCAATTGCATTTCTAGCGAGAAATTGTATTTTTAAATATGTGGTTGGTTTTCAAATAGACCTCTGTTACTCTGCCTATATGAATCCTGTGTGCTGAGCTGCCTTCATGCACAAACGCTGCCAGCTTTTCTTTTTACTAAAAGAGACGTCAAGTGTGTTCATTACCTCTTGTTTTTCGTTAGAATCCAACCTTTTATTCATGCAGTTATAATAGCTTATAACGCATTTGTAAATGACGTATTAATAATTAATGAACACCTTTATAAATGCTTCATAAAGGCTACCTTAATGTAATGTGTTACCGAGATCTTCAATAATATTGACTTTTCATTGCAAGACTTGACAAAATCTGAGCTCGGTTTTGACACATCAACGATCTCTCTGATTCTTTTCTCAGGAGAAATATCTGAGACACACATGCACTGCAAAAAGTGACATTCTTACTACGCATTTTTGTCTTGTTTTTAGTCAAAATATCTCAAACTTCTTAAATCAATATCCAATTACTCGACAAGAAAAGTGACCAAGATATTTAGTCTTGTTTTATGACAAATAATATAAGATTTAAGTTAGTTTGGGGTAAAATTAAGCAAAAAAATCTGCCAATGGGGTGAGAAAAATTCAAACTTACTTAATTCTTATATTTTTCTCTTTTAAAAGAGACTTAAAATCTTTGGTCACTTTTTTGTCAAGAAAGTGCAATCTTGATTTAAAAATGTTTGATATTTTTCTACAAAACAGACAAGTATGAATGTCATTTTCGCACTGTGACACTTAAACATCTGCTCTCTATTCAAGCTCCTGTGATGTTTAAAGGAGGAATAATTTGAGGTTTGACATCACCGTGTTTTTTCTCAGTACAGTACAGTATATTTGTGTGTTTTTTGTTATGATAAGACGATCATGTGTGTGTGGCGAGTTGAATGTAAGTGCATTGAGATTTAGGTCTCAGATGAGCGGCGGTGAGTCTCACATGAATAATTCAGTAAATGTATGGTAGCACAGAGAGGACGGTGTTAATGTGCGGCTGAAGCCAGGAAAGATTCATTAAAGCCTTCCATCACATGCATTAGTGATATTACAGCAGACTAATGTCTATTGATAAAACACAGTGGTTGTTATTATAGAATGTCAACCGATGAAAACTGATCTCAAGACATAAGACAAATCTATTTCTATTATAAGATCAGACGGATAACAGAGAGAGAGAGAGAGTGAGAGAGAGAGAGGAGGAAAGATTCAACCTGCGTCTGTATTGATCTGGTGGCTGTGAGTAAATGACTTTAGTGCATGTGTCTTTAAAGTGCTCCATTAGACGCTTCGGCTCTTTCTAAATGACCGCTCACTCTCCTCATAACACCACACAATCTCACTGGAGATAAAGGAATAAAAGAGAGGATTAAAGTACACCACAAGAGTCGTGTCACAGCCCTTTCATTTGTTGTACAAACTCCCTCAAGACCAGAGGATGTCATTATGAACCCAGCTTAGAAGTTGAGATATTTTAAATACTTAAGTACAATGTTTGACCTGCATTAAAGTCTTGGATGCATCTCATCCATCACACCCTCACAATATGTTGCTGTATGTTTTGATTCAGTATTGATCAGACAGATGTGTACACACAGTCAGGTGACGGATGGGCTTTACAGATGCTGGCACTGGAATCATTTATTCTCATTTTCAACAGGTGAGTTCTTCAATAATGCATTAGTGTGGAGTTTGGATGCATCAGAACGGACGTCTTTTTTTCTCGTGAATGATGTTCAGACAGGCTGCGTTTTCTTTATACAAAATACAATTCTTTGTTTCTTTATTTGGATGTAAAGATTCACCAGGAGGTTCTAGAAAATCGATTTTAATACATGAGGATTCAAGCCGGTTGAGATGTTACTTGAATCACAATATATGTTTTGAACAGCAGGGGCCGCTGTGTTTCTACAAACATGAAAGACATGGATGTGCTGATATTTCTTAAATGTAAAAAAAATCCAAGGAAATCCTTAGTTTTTAAAACAGACTTTTGTATCCTTCATTTTTTATTTGATTTTGGAAGTTGTTTAAAATTGCAGTTTAGTTTTGTTATTGGAAATAAAATATATTTGTATGCATCTTTTGAGGAATTATAAATAGTTGTTCATTCATCATTTGTCTCAATTCATTCTCTAAAAATAAACCGTGAACATATCGTACCGTGAGATCAGTATTATGAAACTGGATGAATTAATAAATTATTAAAAATTCTGGTTGAGATACAATTCAGACATTTGCTGGCAGCTTTTTAACCTCTATTTAACCGTTGTTCATTCAACATTATCACTGAATTTATAAATAAATCAAATCTCATTGTCATTTGCCGCTCAGTTTATATTGAAAATATAATCGACCGTTCTTTGTTTACATCTGAATCATTCTCCCTCATACCCTCTGCTAGAACAGACATTGAAAGTATAACTGAAAATCAAATAGCACAAAGTGCTTTAGAACCACTTTTGTATATTGTGATGATGGCAGAGCGTTAGTCTCCACAGAGAAAGATGCTTTTCCCTGATCTCTACAGCTGATGTTTTCCTTTAGAGAA
>CM056467.1:577209-599709 GCA_029783895.1 Triplophysa bombifrons | reverse complement strand
TAAACAGGTTGTCTTTGTGAGATGTGCTGTAAGGTATTACCATGGGCAACAGAACACTTTCACATCACCATCATCTCATGGAGAATATCTACTGTTTATATCCCACGCAGTCCAGAGGAGATCAAAAGAATGATGCTCTCTGTCTCTACACATAATTATCAGAATAAAGTTCCTTTGTCTCAGATCGACAGAATTCTTGTAGAGGCAGTAACGGAAGAGACAGATCTGTGGACAGTGAGACAGATCTCTGGACAGTGAGACAGGTCTGTGGACAGTGAGACAGATCAGTGGACAGTGAGACATTTCTGTGGACAGTGAGGCAGATCAGTGGACAGTGAGACAGATCAGTGGACAGTGAGACAGATCTGTGGACAGTGAGACAGATCTGTGGACAGTGAGACAGATCTCTGGACAGTGAGACAGATCTGTGGACAGTGAGGCAGATCAGTGGACAGTGAGGCAGATCAGTGGACAGCGAGGCAGATCAGTGGACAGTGAGACAGATCAGTGGACAGTGAGACAGATCAGTGGACAGTGAGACAGATCAGTGGACAGTGAGACCGATCTGTGGACAGTGAGACAGATCAGTAGACAGTGAGACAGATCAGTGGACAGTGAGACAGATCAGTGGACAGTGAGACAGATCAGTGGACAGTGAGACAGATCTGTGGACAGTGAGACAGATCAGTGGACAGTGAGACAGATCTGTGGACAGTGAGACAGATCAGTGGACAGTGAGACAGATCTCTGGACAGTGAGACAGGTCTGTGGACAGTGAGACAGATCAGTGGACAGTGAGACAGATCAGTGGACAGTGAGACAGATCTCTGGACAGTGAGACAGGTCTGTTGACAGTGAGACAGATCTGTGGACAGTGAGACATTTCTGTGGACAGTGATACAGATCAGTGGACAGTGATACAGATCTGTTGACAGTGAGACAGATCAGTGGACAGTGAGACAGATCTCTGGACAGTGAGACAGGTCTGTGGACAGTGAGACAGATCAGTGGACAGTGAGACAGATCCGTGGACAGTGAGACAGATCAGTGGACAGTGATACAGGTCTGTGGACAGTGAGACAGATCAGTGGACAGTGAGACAGATCTGTGGACAGTGAGACAGGTCTGTGGACAGTGAGACAGATCAGTGGACAGTGAGACAGATCAGTGGACAGTGAGACAGATCAGTGGACAGTGATACAGATCTGTTGACAGTGAGACAGATCTGTGGACAGTGAGACAGATCAGTGGACAGTGAGACAGATCTGTGGACAGTGAGACAGATCTGTGGACAGTGAGACAGATCATTGGACAGTGAGACATTTCTGTGGACAGTGAGACAGCTCAGTGGACAGTGATACAGATCTGTTGACAGTGAGACAGATCAGTGGACAGTGAGACAGATCAGTGGACAGTGAGACATTTCTGTGGACAGTGAGACAGATCAGTGGACAATGATACAGATCTGTTGACAGTGAGACAGAACTGTGGACAGTGAGACATTTCTGTGGACAGTGATACAGATCAGTGGACAGTGAGACAGATCTGTTGACAGTGAGACAGAACTGTGGACAGTGAGACATTTCTGTGGACAGTGATACAGATCTGTTGACAGTGAGACAGATCTGTTGACAGTGAGACAGATCTGTGGACAGTGAGACATTTCTGTGGACAGTGAGACAGATCAGTGGACAGTGAGACAGATCAGTGGACAGTGAGACAGATCAGTGGACAGTGAGACAGATCAGTGGACAGTGATACAGATCTGTTGACAGTGAGACAGATCAGTGGACAGTGAGACAGATCAGTGGACAGTGAGACAGATCTCTGGACAGTGAGACAGGTCTGTTGACAGTGAGACAGATCTGTGGACAGTGAGACATTTCTGTGGACAGTGATACAGATCAGTGGACAGTGATACAGATCTGTTGACAGTGAGACAGATCAGTGGACAGTGAGACAGATCTCTGGACAGTGAGACAGGTCTGTGGACAGTGAGACAGATCAGTGGACAGTGAGACAGATCCGTGGACAGTGAGACAGATCAGTGGACAGTGATACAGGTCTGTGGACAGTGAGACAGATCAGTGGACAGTGATACAGATCTGTTGACAGTGAGACAGATCTGTGGACAGTGAGACAGATCAGTGGACAGTGAGACAGATCTGTGGACAGTGAGACAGATCTGTGGACAGTGAGACAGATCAGTGGACAGTGAGACATTTCTGTGGACAGTGAGACAGCTCAGTGGACAGTGATACAGATCTGTTGACAGTGAGACAGATCAGTGGACAGTGAGACAGATCAGTGGACAGTGAGACATTTCTGTGGACAGTGAGACAGATCAGTGGACAGTGATACAGATCTGTTGACAGTGAGACAGAACTGTGGACAGTGAGACATTTCTGTGGACAGTGATACAGATCAGTGGACAGTGAGAAAGATCTGTGGACAGTGAGACAGATCAGTGGACAGTGAGACATTTATGTGGACAGTGAGACAGATCAGTGGACAGTGATACAGATCTGTTGACAGTGAGACAGATCTGTGGACAGTGAGACAGATCTGTGGACAGTGAGACATTTCTGTGGACAGTGAGACAGATCAGTGGACAGTGATACAGATCTGTTGACAGTGAGACAGATCAGTGGACAATGAGACAGATCTCTGGACAGTGAGACAGGTCTGTGGACAGTGAGACAGATCAGTGGACAGTGAAACAGATCAGTGGACAGTGAGACATTTCTGTGGACAGTGAGACAGATCAGTGGACAGTGAGACAGATCTGTGGACAGTGAGACAGATCATTGGACAGTGAGACAGATCAGTGGACAGTGAGACAGATCTGTGGACAGTGAGACAGATCTGTGGACAGTGAGACAGATCAGTGGACAGTGAGACAGATCAGTGGACAGTGAGACATTTCTGTGGACAGTGAGACAGATCATTGGACAGTGAGACAGATCAGTGGACAGTGAGACAGATCTGTGGACAGTGAGACAGATCTGTGGACAGTGAGACAGATCAGTGGACAGTGAGACAGATCAGTGGACAGTGAGACAGATCAGTGGACAGTGAGACATTTCTGTGGACAGTGAGACAGATCATTGGACAGTGAGACAGATCTGTTGATAGTGAGACAGATCTGTGGACAGTGAGACAGATCTGTGGACAGTGAGACAGATCAGTGGACAGTGAGACAGATCAGTGGACAGTGAGACAGATCTGTGGACAGTGAGACAGATCTGTGGACAGTGAGACAGATAATGGACAGTGAGACAGATCAGTGGACAGTGAGACAGATCTGTGTACAGTGAGACAGATCTGTGGACAGTGAGACAGATCAGTGGACAGTGAGACAGATCAGTGGACAGTGAGACATTTCTGTGGACAGTGAGACAGATCATTGGACAGTGAGACAGATCAGTGGACAGTGAGGCAGATCTGTGGACAGTGAGACAGATCTGTGGACAGTGAGACAGATCTGTGGACAGTGAGACATTTCTGTGGACAGTGAGACAGATCAGTGGACAGTGATACAGATCTGTGGACAGTGAGACAGATCAGTGGACAGTGATACAGATCTGTTGACAGTGAGACAGATCTGTGGACAGTGAGACAGATCAGTGGACAGTGAGACAGATCTGTGGACAGTGAGACAGATCAGTGGACAGTGAGACATTTCTGTGGACAGTGATACAGATCAGTGGACAGTGATACAGATCTGTTGACAGTGAGACAGATCAGTGGACAGTGAGACAGATCTCTGGACAGTGAGACAGGTCTGTGGACAGTGAGACAGATCAGTGGACAGTGATACAGATCTGTTGACAGTGAGACAGATCAGTGGACAGTGATACAGATCTGTTGACAGTGAGACAGATCTGTGGACAGTGAGACATTTCTGTGGACAGTGATACAGATCAGTGGACAGTGATACAGGTCTGTTGACAGTGAGACAGATCAGTGGACAGTGAGACAGATCTCTGGACAGTGAGACAGGTCTGTGGACAGTGAGAAAGATCAGTGGACAGTGAGACATTTCTGTGGACAGTGAGACAGCTCAGTGGACAGTGATACAGATCTGTTGACAGTGAGACAGATCTGTGGACAGTGAGACAGATCTGTGGACAGTGAGACAGATCAGTGGACAGTGAGACAGATCTGTGGACAGTGAGACAGATCTGTGGACAGTGAGACAGATCAGTGGACAGTGAGACATTTCTGTGGACAGTGAGACATTTCTGTGGACAGTGAGACAGATCAGTGGACAGTGATACAGATCTGTTGACAGTGAGACAGATCAGTGGACAGTGAGACAGATCTGTGGACAATGAGACAGATCAGTGGACAGTGAGACATTTCTGTGGACAGTGAGACAGATCAGTGGACAGTGATACAGATCTGTTGACAGTGAGACAGATCTGTGGACAGTGAGACATTTCTGTGGACAGTGATACAGATCAGTGGACAGTGATACAGATCTGTTGACAGTGAGACAGATCTGTGGACAGTGAGACATTTCTGTGGACAGTGATACAGATCAGTGGACAGTGATACAGATCTGTTGACAGTGACACAGATCAGTGGACAGTGAGACAGATCTCTGGACAGTGAGACAGGTCTGTGGACAGTGAGACAGATCAGTGGACAGTGAGACAGATCTCTGGACAGTGAGACAGATCTGTGGACAGTGAGACAGATCTGTGGACAGTGAGACAGATCAGTGGACAGTGAGACAGATCAGTGGACAGTGAGACAGATCAGTGGACAGTGAGGCAGATCAGTGGACAGTGAGACATTTCTGTGGACAGTGAGACAGATCATTGGACAGTGAGACAGATCAGTGGACAGTGAGACAGATCTGTGGACAGTGAGACAGATCTGTGGACAGTGAGACAGATCAGTGGACAGTGAGACAGATCAGTGGACAGTGAGACAGATCAGTGGACAGTGATACAGATCTGTGGACAGTGAGACAGATCTGTGGACAGTGAGACAGATCAGTGGACAGTGAGACATTTCTGTGGACAGTGAGACAGATCAGTGGACAGTGATACAGATCTGTTGACAGTGAGACAGATCTGTGGACAGTGAGACAGATCTGTGGACAGTGAGACATTTCTGTGGACAGTGAGACAGATCAGTGGACAGTGAGACAGATCAGTGGACAGTGAGACAGATCAGTGGACAGTGAGACAGATCAGTGGACAGTGATACAGATCTGTTGACAGTGAGACAGATCAGTGGACAGTGAGACAGATCAGTGGACAGTGAGACAGATCTCTGGACAGTGAGACAGGTCTGTTGACAGTGAGACAGATCTGTGGACAGTGAGACATTTCTGTGGACAGTGATACAGATCAGTGGACAGTGATACAGATCTGTTGACAGTGAGACAGATCAGTGGACAGTGAGACAGATCTCTGGACAGTGAGACAGGTCTGTGGACAGTGAGACAGATCAGTGGACAGTGAGACAGATCCGTGGACAGTGAGACAGATCAGTGGACAGTGATACAGGTCTGTGGACAGTGAGACAGATCAGTGGACAGTGATACAGATCTGTTGACAGTGAGACAGATCTGTGGACAGTGAGACAGATCAGTGGACAGTGAGACAGATCTGTGGACAGTGAGACAGATCTGTGGACAGTGAGACAGATCAGTGGACAGTGAGACATTTCTGTGGACAGTGAGACAGCTCAGTGGACAGTGATACAGATCTGTTGACAGTGAGACAGATCAGTGGACAGTGAGACAGATCAGTGGACAGTGAGACATTTCTGTGGACAGTGAGACAGATCAGTGGACAGTGATACAGATCTGTTGACAGTGAGACAGAACTGTGGACAGTGAGACATTTCTGTGGACAGTGATACAGATCAGTGGACAGTGAGAAAGATCTGTGGACAGTGAGACAGATCAGTGGACAGTGATACAGATCTGTTGACAGTGAGACAGATCTGTGGACAGTGAGACAGATCTGTGGACAGTGAGACATTTCTGTGGACAGTGAGACAGATCAGTGGACAGTGATACAGATCTGTTGACAGTGAGACAGATCAGTGGACAATGAGACAGATCTCTGGACAGTGAGACAGGTCTGTGGACAGTGAGACAGATCAGTGGACAGTGAAACAGATCAGTGGACAGTGAGACATTTCTGTGGACAGTGAGACAGATCAGTGGACAGTGAGACAGATCTGTGGACAGTGAGACAGATCATTGGACAGTGAGACAGATCAGTGGACAGTGAGACAGATCTGTGGACAGTGAGACAGATCTGTGGACAGTGAGACAGATCAGTGGACAGTGAGACAGATCAGTGGACAGTGAGACATTTCTGTGGACAGTGAGACAGATCATTGGACAGTGAGACAGATCAGTGGACAGTGAGACAGATCTGTGGACAGTGAGACAGATCTGTGGACAGTGAGACAGATCAGTGGACAGTGAGACAGATCAGTGGACAGTGAGACAGATCATTGGACAGTGAGACAGATCAGTGGACAGTGAGACAGATCTGTGGACAGTGAGACAGATCTGTGGACAGTGAGACAGATCAGTGGACAGTGAGACAGATCAGTGGACAGTGAGACATTTCTGTGGACAGTGAGACAGATCATTGGACAGTGAGACAGATCAGTGGACAGTGAGACAGATCTGTGGACAGTGAGACAGATCTGTGGACAGTGAGACAGATCAGTGGACAGTGAGACAGATCAGTGGACAGTGAGACATTTCTGTGGACAGTGAGACAGATCATTGGACAGTGAGACAGATCTGTTGACAGTGAGACAGATCTGTGGACAGTGAGACAGATCTGTGGACAGTGAGACAGATCAGTGGACAGTGAGACAGATCAGTGGACAGTGAGACAGATCTGTGGACAGTGAGACAGATCTGTGGACAGTGAGACAGATAATGGACAGTGAGACAGATCAGTGGACAGTGAGACAGATCTGTGTACAGTGAGACAGATCTGTGGACAGTGAGACAGATCAGTGGACAGTGAGACATTTCTGTGGACAGTGATACAGATCAGTGGACAGTGATACAGGTCTGTTGACAGTGAGACAGATCAGTGGACAGTGAGACAGATCTCTGGACAGTGAGACAGGTCTGTGGACAGTGAGAAAGATCAGTGGACAGTGAGACATTTCTGTGGACAGTGAGACAGCTCAGTGGACAGTGATACAGATCTGTTGACAGTGAGACAGATCTGTGGACAGTGAGACAGATCTGTGGACAGTGAGACAGATCAGTGGACAGTGAGACAGATCTGTGGACAGTGAGACAGATCTGTGGACAGTGAGACAGATCAGTGGACAGTGAGACATTTCTGTGGACAGTGAGACATTTCTGTGGACAGTGAGACAGATCAGTGGACAGTGATACAGATCTGTTGACAGTGAGACAGATCAGTGGACAGTGAGACAGATCTGTGGACAATGAGACAGATCAGTGGACAGTGAGACATTTCTGTGGACAGTGAGACAGATCAGTGGACAGTGATACAGATCTGTTGACAGTGAGACAGATCTGTGGACAGTGAGACATTTCTGTGGACAGTGATACAGATCAGTGGACAGTGATACAGATCTGTTGACAGTGAGACAGATCTGTGGACAGTGAGACATTTCTGTGGACAGTGATACAGATCAGTGGACAGTGATACAGATCTGTTGACAGTGACACAGATCAGTGGACAGTGAGACAGATCTCTGGACAGTGAGACAGGTCTGTGGACAGTGAGACAGATCAGTGGACAGTGAGACAGATCTCTGGACAGTGAGACAGATCTGTGGACAGTGAGACAGATCTGTGGACAGTGAGACAGATCAGTGGACAGTGAGACAGATCAGTGGACAGTGAGGCAGATCAGTGGACAGTGAGACATTTCTGTGGACAGTGAGACAGATCATTGGACAGTGAGACAGATCAGTGGACAGTGAGACAGATCTGTGGACAGTGAGACAGATCTGTGGACAGTGAGACAGATCAGTGGACAGTGAGACAGATCAGTGGACAGTGAGACAGATCAGTGGACAGTGATACAGATCTGTGGACAGTGAGACAGATCTGTGGACAGTGAGACAGATCAGTGGACAGTGAGACATTTCTGTGGACAGTGATACAGATCAGTGGACAGTGATACAGATCTGTTGACAGTGAGACAGATCAGTGGACAGTGAGACAGATCTCTGGACAGTGAGACAGGTCTGTGGACAGTGAGACAGATAAGTGGACAGTGAGACATTTCTGTGGACAGTGAGACAGATCAGTGGACAGTGATACAGATCTGTTGACAGTGAGACAGATCTGTGGACAGTGAGACAGATCAGTGGACAGTGAGACATTTCTGTGGACAGTGAGACAGATCAGTGGACAGTGATACAGATCTGTTGACAGTGAGACAGATCTGTGGACAGTGAGACAGATCTGTGGACAGTGAGACATTTCTGTGGACAGTGAGACAGATCAGTGGACAGTGAGACAGATCAGTGGACAGTGAGACAGATCAGTGGACAGTGAGACAGATCAGTGGACAGTGATACAGATCTGTTGACAGTGAGACAGATCAGTGGACAGTGAGACAGATCAGTGGACAGTGAGACAGATCTCTGGACAGTGAGACAGGTCTGTTGACAGTGAGACAGATCTGTGGACAGTGAGACATTTCTGTGGACAGTGATACAGATCAGTGGACAGTGATACAGATCTGTTGACAGTGAGACAGATCAGTGGACAGTGAGACAGATCTCTGGACAGTGAGACAGGTCTGTGGACAGTGAGACAGATCAGTGGACAGTGAGACAGATCCGTGGACAGTGAGACAGATCAGTGGACAGTGATACAGGTCTGTGGACAGTGAGACAGATCAGTGGACAGTGATACAGATCTGTTGACAGTGAGACAGATCTGTGGACAGTGAGACAGATCAGTGGACAGTGAGACAGATCTGTGGACAGTGAGACAGATCTGTGGACAGTGAGACAGATCAGTGGACAGTGAGACATTTCTGTGGACAGTGAGACAGCTCAGTGGACAGTGATACAGATCTGTTGACAGTGAGACAGATCAGTGGACAGTGAGACAGATCAGTGGACAGTGAGACATTTCTGTGGACAGTGAGACAGATCAGTGGACAGTGATACAGATCTGTTGACAGTGAGACAGAACTGTGGACAGTGAGACATTTCTGTGGACAGTGATACAGATCAGTGGACAGTGAGAAAGATCTGTGGACAGTGAGACAGATCAGTGGACAGTGATACAGATCTGTTGACAGTGAGACAGATCTGTGGACAGTGAGACAGATCTGTGGACAGTGAGACATTTCTGTGGACAGTGAGACAGATCAGTGGACAGTGATACAGATCTGTTGACAGTGAGACAGATCAGTGGACAATGAGACAGATCTCTGGACAGTGAGACAGGTCTGTGGACAGTGAGACAGATCAGTGGACAGTGAAACAGATCAGTGGACAGTGAGACATTTCTGTGGACAGTGAGACAGATCAGTGGACAGTGAGACAGATCTGTGGACAGTGAGACAGATCATTGGACAGTGAGACAGATCAGTGGACAGTGAGACAGATCTGTGGACAGTGAGACAGATCTGTGGACAGTGAGACAGATCAGTGGACAGTGAGACAGATCAGTGGACAGTGAGACATTTCTGTGGACAGTGAGACAGATCATTGGACAGTGAGACAGATCAGTGGACAGTGAGACAGATCTGTGGACAGTGAGACAGATCTGTGGACAGTGAGACAGATCAGTGGACAGTGAGACAGATCAGTGGACAGTGAGACAGATCATTGGACAGTGAGACAGATCAGTGGACAGTGAGACAGATCTGTGGACAGTGAGACAGATCTGTGGACAGTGAGACAGATCAGTGGACAGTGAGACAGATCAGTGGACAGTGAGACATTTCTGTGGACAGTGAGACAGATCATTGGACAGTGAGACAGATCAGTGGACAGTGAGACAGATCTGTGGACAGTGAGACAGATCTGTGGACAGTGAGACAGATCAGTGGACAGTGAGACAGATCAGTGGACAGTGAGACATTTCTGTGGACAGTGAGACAGATCATTGGACAGTGAGACAGATCTGTTGACAGTGAGACAGATCTGTGGACAGTGAGACAGATCTGTGGACAGTGAGACAGATCAGTGGACAGTGAGACAGATCAGTGGACAGTGAGACAGATCTGTGGACAGTGAGACAGATCTGTGGACAGTGAGACAGATAATGGACAGTGAGACAGATCAGTGGACAGTGAGACAGATCTGTGTACAGTGAGACAGATCTGTGGACAGTGAGACAGATCAGTGGACAGTGAGACATTTCTGTGGACAGTGATACAGATCAGTGGACAGTGATACAGGTCTGTTGACAGTGAGACAGATCAGTGGACAGTGAGACAGATCTCTGGACAGTGAGACAGGTCTGTGGACAGTGAGAAAGATCAGTGGACAGTGAGACATTTCTGTGGACAGTGAGACAGCTCAGTGGACAGTGATACAGATCTGTTGACAGTGAGACAGATCTGTGGACAGTGAGACAGATCTGTGGACAGTGAGACAGATCAGTGGACAGTGAGACAGATCTGTGGACAGTGAGACAGATCTGTGGACAGTGAGACAGATCAGTGGACAGTGAGACATTTCTGTGGACAGTGAGACATTTCTGTGGACAGTGAGACAGATCAGTGGACAGTGATACAGATCTGTTGACAGTGAGACAGATCAGTGGACAGTGAGACAGATCTGTGGACAATGAGACAGATCAGTGGACAGTGAGACATTTCTGTGGACAGTGAGACAGATCAGTGGACAGTGATACAGATCTGTTGACAGTGAGACAGATCTGTGGACAGTGAGACATTTCTGTGGACAGTGATACAGATCAGTGGACAGTGATACAGATCTGTTGACAGTGAGACAGATCTGTGGACAGTGAGACATTTCTGTGGACAGTGATACAGATCAGTGGACAGTGATACAGATCTGTTGACAGTGACACAGATCAGTGGACAGTGAGACAGATCTCTGGACAGTGAGACAGGTCTGTGGACAGTGAGACAGATCAGTGGACAGTGAGACAGATCTCTGGACAGTGAGACAGATCTGTGGACAGTGAGACAGATCTGTGGACAGTGAGACAGATCAGTGGACAGTGAGACAGATCAGTGGACAGTGAGGCAGATCAGTGGACAGTGAGACATTTCTGTGGACAGTGAGACAGATCATTGGACAGTGAGACAGATCAGTGGACAGTGAGACAGATCTGTGGACAGTGAGACAGATCTGTGGACAGTGAGACAGATCAGTGGACAGTGAGACAGATCAGTGGACAGTGAGACAGATCAGTGGACAGTGATACAGATCTGTGGACAGTGAGACAGATCTGTGGACAGTGAGACAGATCAGTGGACAGTGAGACATTTCTGTGGACAGTGATACAGATCAGTGGACAGTGATACAGATCTGTTGACAGTGAGACAGATCAGTGGACAGTGAGACAGATCTCTGGACAGTGAGACAGGTCTGTGGACAGTGAGACAGATAAGTGGACAGTGAGACATTTCTGTGGACAGTGAGACAGATCAGTGGACAGTGATACAGATCTGTTGACAGTGAGACAGATCTGTGGACAGTGAGACATTTCTGTGGACAGTGAGACAGATCAGTGGACAGTGATACAGATCTGTTGACAGTGAGACAGATCTGTGGACAGTGAGACAGATCAGTGGACAGTGAGACAGATCTGTGGACAGTGAGACAGATCAGTGGACAGTGAGACATTTCTGTGGACAGTGATACAGATCAGTGGACAGTGATACAGATCTGTTGACAGTGAGACAGATCAGTGGACAGTGAGACAGATCTCTGGACAGTGAGACAGGTCTGTGGACAGTGAGACAGATAAGTGGACAGTGAGACATTTCTGTGGACAGTGATACAGATCAGTGGACAGTGATACAGATCTGTTGACAGTGAGACAGATCAGTGGACAGTGAGACAGATCTCTGGACAGTGAGACAGGTCTGTGGACAGTGAGACAGATCAGTGGACAGTGAGACAGATCAGTGGACAGTGAGACATTTCTGTGGACAGTGAGACAGATCATTGGACAGTGAGACAGATCAGTGGACAGTGAGAGAGATCAGTGGACAGTGAGACATTTCTGTGGACAGTGAGACAGATCAGTGGACAGTGATACAGATCTGTGGACAGTGAGACAGATCAGTGGACAGTGATACAGATCTGTTGACAGTGAGACAGATCTGTGGACAGTGAGACAGATCAGTGGACAGTGAGACAGATCTGTGGACAGTGAGACAGATCTGTGGACAGTGAGACAGATCAGTGGACAGTGAGACATTTCTGTGGACAGTGATACAGATCAGTGGACAGTGATGCAGATCTGTTGATAGTGAGACAGATCAGTGGACAGTGAGACAGATCTCTGGACAGTGAGACAGGTCTGTGGACAGTGAGACAGATCAGTGGACAGTGAGACATTTCTGTGGACAGTGAGACAGCTCAGTGGACAGTGATACAGATCTGTTGACAGTGAGACAGATCTGTGGACAGTGAGACAGATCTGTGGACAGTGAGACAGATCAGTGGACAGTGAGACAGATCAGTGGACAGTGAGACATTTCTGTGGACAGTGAGACAGATCAGTGGACAGTGATACAGATCTGTTGACAGTGAGACAGATCTGTGGACAGTGAGACAGATCTGTGGACAGTGAGACAGATCTGTGGACAGTGAGACAGATCAGTGGACAGTGAGACAGATCTGTGGACAGTGAGACAGATCTGTGGACAGTGAGACAGATCAGTGGACAGTGAGACATTTCTGTGGACAGTGAGACAGATAAGTGGACAGTGAGACATTTCTGTGGACAGTGATACAGATCAGTGGACAGTGATACAGATCTGTTGACAGTGAGACAGATCAGTGGACAGTGAGACAGATCTCTGGACAGTGAGACAGGTCTGTGGACAGTGAGACAGATCAGTGGACAGTGAGACAGATCAGTGGACAGTGAGACATTTCTGTGGACAGTGAGACAGATCATTGGACAGTGAGACAGATCAGTGGACAGTGAGAGAGATCAGTGGACAGTGAGACATTTCTGTGGACAGTGAGACAGATCAGTGGACAGTGATACAGATCTGTGGACAGTGAGACAGATCAGTGGACAGTGATACAGATCTGTTGACAGTGAGACAGATCTGTGGACAGTGAGACAGATCAGTGGACAGTGAGACAGATCTGTGGACAGTGAGACAGATCTGTGGACAGTGAGACAGATCAGTGGACAGTGAGACATTTCTGTGGACAGTGATACAGATCAGTGGACAGTGATGCAGATCTGTTGATAGTGAGACAGATCAGTGGACAGTGAGACAGATCTCTGGACAGTGAGACAGGTCTGTGGACAGTGAGACAGATCAGTGGACAGTGAGACATTTCTGTGGACAGTGAGACAGCTCAGTGGACAGTGATACAGATCTGTTGACAGTGAGACAGATCTGTGGACAGTGAGACAGATCTGTGGACAGTGAGACAGATCAGTGGACAGTGAGACAGATCAGTGGACAGTGAGACATTTCTGTGGACAGTGAGACAGATCAGTGGACAGTGATACAGATCTGTTGACAGTGAGACAGATCTGTGGACAGTGAGACAGATCTGTGGACAGTGAGACAGATCAGTGGACAGTGAGACAGATCAGTGGACAGTGAGACATTTCTGTGGACAGTGATACAGATCAGTGGACAGTGATACAGATCTGTTGACAGTGAGACAGATCAGTGGACAGTGAGACAGATCTCTGGACAGTGAGACAGGTCTGTGGACAGTGAGACAGATAAGTGGACAGTGAGACATTTCTGTGGACAGTGATACAGATCAGTGGACAGTGATACAGATCTGTTGACAGTGAGACAGATCAGTGGACAGTGAGACAGATCAGTGGACAGTGAGACATTTCTGTGGACAGTGAGACAGATCATTGGACAGTGAGACAGATCAGTGGACAGTGAGAGAGATCAGTGGACAGTGAGACATTTCTGTGGACAGTGAGACAGATCAGTGGACAGTGATACAGATCTGTGGACAGTGAGACAGATCAGTGGACAGTGATACAGATCTGTTGACAGTGAGACAGATCTGTGGACAGTGAGACAGATCAGTGGACAGTGAGACAGATCTGTGGACAGTGAAACAGATCTGTGGACAGTGAGACAGATCAGTGGACAGTGAGACATTTCTGTGGACAGTGATACAGATCAGTGGACAGTGATGCAGATCTGTTGACAGTGAGACAGATCAGTGGACAGTGAGACAGATCTCTGGACAGTGAGACAGATCTGTGGACAGTGAGACATTTCAGTGGACAGTGATACAGGTCTGTTGACAGTGAGACAGATCAGTGGACAGTGAGACAGATCTCTGGACAGTGAGACAGGTCTGTGGACAGTGAGACAGATCACTGGACAGTGAGACATTTCTGTGGACAGTGAGACAGCTCAGTGGACAGTGATACAGATCTGTTGACAGTGAGACAGATCTGTGGACAGTGAGACAGATCTGTGGACAGTGAGACAGATCAGTGGACAGTGAGACAGATCAGTGGACAGTGAGACATTTCTGTGGACAGTGAGACAGATCAGTGGACAGTGATACAGATCTGTTGACAGTGAGACAGATCTGTGGACAGTGAGACAGATCTGTGGACAGTGAGACAGATCAGTGGACAGTGAGACAGATCAGTGGACAGTGAGACAGATCTCTGGACAGTGAGACATTTCTGTGGACAGTGAGACAGCTCAGTGGACAGTGATACAGATCTGTTGACAGTGAGACAGATCTGTGGACAGTGAGACAGATCTGTGGACAGTGAGACAGATCAGTGGACAGTGAGACAGATCTGTGGACAGTGAGACAGATCTGTGGACAGTGAGACATTTCTGTGGACAGTGAGACAGATCAGTGGACAGTGATACAGATCTGTGGACAGTGAGACAGATCAGTGGACAGTGATACAGATCTGTTGACAGTGAGACAGATCTGTGGACAGTGAGACAGATCAGTGGACAGTGAGACAGATCTGTGGACAGTGAGACAGATCTGTGGACAGTGAGACAGATCAGTGGACAGTGAGACATTTCTGTGGACAGTGATACAGATCAGTGGACAGTGATACAGATCTGTTGACAGTGAGACAGATCAGTGGACAGTGAGACAGATCTCTGGACAGTGAGACAGGTCTGTGGACAGTGAGACAGATAAGTGGACAGTGAGACATTTCTGTGGACAGTGAGACAGATCAGTGGACAGTGATACAGATCTGTTGACAGTGAGACAGATCTGTGGACAGTGAGACATTTCTGTGGACAGTGATACAGATCAGTGGACAGTGATACAGGTCTGTTGACAGTGAGACAGATCAGTGGACAGTGAGACAGATCTCTGGACAGTGAGACAGGTCTGTGGACAGTGAGACAGATCAGTGGACAGTGAGACATTTCTGTGGACAGTGAGACAGCTCAGTGGACAGTGATACAGATCTGTTGACAGTGAGACAGATCTGTGGACAGTGAGACAGATCTGTGGACAGTGAGACAGATCAGTGGACAGTGAGACAGATCTGTGGACAGTGAGACAGATCTGTGGACAGTGAGACAGATCAGTGGACAGTGAGACATTTCTGTGGACAGTGAGACAGATCAGTGGACAGTGATACAGATCTGTTGACAGTGAGACAGATCAGTGGACAGTGAGACAGATCTGTGGACAGTGAGACAGATCTGTGGACAATGAGACAGATCAGTGGACAGTGAGACATTTCTGTGGACAGTGAGACAGATCAGTGGACAGTGATACAGATCTGTTGACAGTGAGACAGATCTGTGGACAGTGAGACATTTCTGTGGACAGTGATACAGATCAGTGGACAGTGATACAGATCTGTTGACAGTGACACAGATCAGTGGACAGTGAGACAGATCTCTGGACAGTGAGACAGGTCTGTGGACAGTGAGACAGATCAGTGGACAGTGAGACAGATCTCTGGACAGTGAGACAGATCTGTGGACAGTGAGACAGATCTGTGGACAGTGAGACAGATCTGTGGACAGTGAGACAGATCAGTGGACAGTGAGACAGATCAGTGGACAGTGAGGCAGATCAGTGGACAGTGAGACAGATCAGTGGACAGTGAGACAGATCAGTGGACAGTGATACAGATCTGTGGACAGTGAGACAGATCTGTGGACAGTGAGACAGATCAGTGGACAGTGAGACATTTCTGTGGACAGTGATACAGATCAGTGGACAGTGATACAGATCGGTTGACAGTGAGACAGATCAGTGGACAGTGAGACAGATCTCTGGACAGTGAGACAGGTCTGTGGACAGTGAGACAGATAAGTGGACAGTGAGACATTTCTGTGGACAGTGAGACAGATCAGTGGACAGTGATACAGATCTGTTGACAGTGAGACAGATCTGTGGACAGTGAGACATTTCTGTGGACAGTGAGACAGATCAGTGGACAGTGATACAGATCTGTTGACAGTGAGACAGATCTGTGGACAGTGAGACAGATCAGTGGACAGTGAGACAGATCTGTGGACAGTGAGACAGATCTGTGGACAGTGAGACAGATCAGTGGACAGTGAGACATTTCTGTGGACAGTGATACAGATCAGTGGACAGTGATACAGATCTGTTGACAGTGAGACAGATCAGTGGACAGTGAGACAGATCTCTGGACAGTGAGACAGGTCTGTGGACAGTGAGACAGATAAGTGGACAGTGAGACATTTCTGTGGACAGTGAGACAGATCAGTGGACAGTGATACAGATCTGTTGACAGTGAGACAGATCTGTGGACAGTGAGACATTTCTGTGGACAGTGATACAGATCTGTGGACAGTGAGACATTTCTGTGGACAGTGATACAGATCAGTGGACAGTGATACAGATCTGTTGACAGTGAGACAGATCTGTGGACAGTGAGACATTTCTGTGGACAGTGATACAGATCAGTGGACAGTGATACAGATCTGTTGACAGTGACACAGATCAGTGGACAGTGAGACAGATCTCTGGACAGTGAGACAGGTCTGTGGACAGTGAGACAGATCAGTGGACAGTGAGACAGATCTGTGGACAGTGAGACAGATCTGTGGACAGTGAGACAGATCTGTGGACAGTGAGACAGATCAGTGGACAGTGAGACAGATCAGTGGACAGTGAGGCAGATCAGTGGACAGTGAGACAGATCAGTGGACAGTGAGACAGATCAGTGGACAGTGATACAGATCTGTGGACAGTGAGACAGATCTGTGGACAGTGAGACAGATCAGTGGACAGTGAGACATTTCTGTGGACAGTGATACAGATCAGTGGACAGTGATACAGATCGGTTGACAGTGAGACAGATCAGTGGACAGTGAGACAGATCTCTGGACAGTGAGACAGGTCTGTGGACAGTGAGACAGATAAGTGGACAGTGAGACATTTCTGTGGACAGTGAGACAGATCAGTGGACAGTGATACAGATCTGTTGACAGTGAGACAGATCTGTGGACAGTGAGACATTTCTGTGGACAGTGAGACAGATCAGTGGACAGTGATACAGATCTGTTGACAGTGAGACAGATCTGTGGACAGTGAGACAGATCAGTGGACAGTGAGACAGATCTGTGGACAGTGAGACAGATCTGTGGACAGTGAGACAGATCAGTGGACAGTGAGACATTTCTGTGGACAGTGATACAGATCAGTGGACAGTGATACAGATCTGTTGACAGTGAGACAGATCAGTGGACAGTGAGACAGATCTCTGGACAGTGAGACAGGTCTGTGGACAGTGAGACAGATAAGTGGACAGTGAGACATTTCTGTGGACAGTGAGACAGATCAGTGGACAGTGATACAGATCTGTTGACAGTGAGACAGATCTGTGGACAGTGAGACATTTCTGTGGACAGTGATACAGATCAGTGGACAGTGATACAGGTCTGTTGACAGTGAGACAGATCAGTGGACAGTGAGACAGATCTCTGGACAGTGAGACAGGTCTGTGGACAGTGAGACAGATCAGTGGACAGTGAGACATTTCTGTGGACAGTGAGACAGCTCAGTGGACAGTGATACAGATCTGTTGACAGTGAGACAGATCTGTGGACATTGAGACAGATCTGTGGACAGTGAGACAGATCAGTGGACAGTGAGACAGATCTGTGGACAGTGAGACAGATCTGTGGACAGTGAGACATTTCTGTGGACAGTGATACAGATCTGTTGACAGTGAGACAGATCTGTGGACAGTGATACAGATCTGTTGACAGTGATACAGATCTGTTGACAGTGACACAGATCAGTGGACAGTGAGACAGATCTCTGGACAGTGAGACAGATCAGTGGACAGTGAGACAGATCAGTGGACAGTGAGGCAGATCAGTGGACAGTGAGAAATTTCTGTGGACAGTGAGACAGATCATTGGACAGTGAGACAGATCAGTGGACAGTGAGACAGATCTGTGGACAGTGAGACAGATCTGTGGACAGTGAGACAGATCAGTGGACAGTGAGACAGATCAGTGGACAGTGAGACAGATCAGTGGACAGTGATACAGATCTGTGGACAGTGAGACAGATCAGTGGACAGTGATACAGATCTGTTGACAGTGAGACAGATCTGTGGACAGTGAGACAGATCAGTGGACAGTGAGACAGATCTGTGGACAGTGAGGCAGATCAGTGGACAGTGAGAAATTTCTGTGGACAGTGAGACAGATCATTGGACAGTGAGACAGATCAGTGGACAGTGAGACAGATCTGTGGACAGTGAGACAGATCTGTGGACAGTGAGACAGATCAGTGGACAGTGAGACAGATCAGTGGACAGTGAGACAGATCAGTGGACAGTGATACAGATCTGTGGACAGTGAGACAGATCAGTGGACAGTGATACAGATCTGTTGACAGTGAGACAGATCTGTGGACAGTGAGACAGATCAGTGGACAGTGAGACAGATCTGTGGACAGTGAGACAGATCTGTGGACAGTGAGACAGATCAGTGAACAGTGAGACATTTCTGTGGACAGTGATACAGATCAGTGGACAGTGATACAGATCTGTTGACAGTGAGACAGATCAGTGGACAGTGAGACAGATCTCTGGACAGTGAGACAGGTCTGTGGACAGTGAGACAGATAAGTGGACAGTGAGACATTTCTGTGGAAAGTGAGACAGATCAGTGGACAGTGATACAGATCTGTTGACAGTGAGACAGATCTGTGGACAGTGAGACATTTCTGTGGACAGTGAGACAGATCAGTGGACAGTGATACAGATCTGTGGACAGTGAGACAGATCAGTGGACAGTGATACAGATCTGTTGACAGTGAGACAGATCTGTGGACAGTGAGACAGATCAGTGGACAGTGAGACAGATCTGTGGACAGTGAGACAGATCTGTGGACAGTGAGACAGATCAGTGAACAGTGAGACATTTCTGTGGACAGTGATACAGATCAGTGGACAGTGATACAGATCTGTTGACAGTGAGACAGATCAGTGGACAGTGAGACAGATCTCTGGACAGTGAGACAGATAAGTGGACAGTGAGACATTTCTGTGGAAAGTGAGACAGATCAGTGGACAGTGATACAGATCTGTTGACAGTGAGACAGATCTGTGGACAGTGAGACATTTCTGTGGACAGTGATACAGATCAGTGGACAGTGATACAGATCTGTTGACAGTGAGACAGATCAGTGGACAGTGAGACAGATCTCTGGACAGTGAGACAGGTCTGTGGACAGTGAGACAGATCAGTGGACAGTGAGACATTTCTGTGGACAGTGAGACAGCTCAGTGGACAGTGATACAGATCTGTTGACAGTGAGACAGATCTGTGGACAGTGAGACAGATCAGTGGACAGTGAGACAGATCAGTGGACAGTGAGGCAGATCAGTGGACAGTGAGACAGATCAGTGGACAGTGAGACAGATCAGTGGACAGTGAGACAGATCTGTGGACAGTGAGACAGATCAGTGGACAGTGAGACAGATCAGTGGACAGTGAGACAGATCTGTGGACAGTGAGACAGATCAGTGGACAGTGAGACAGATCAGTGGACAGTGAGACAGATCAGTGGACATTGAGGCAGATCAGTGGACAGTGAGACAGATCAGTGGACAGTGAGACAGATCAGTGGACAGTGAGACAGATCTGTGGACAGTGAGACAGATCAGTGGACAGTGAGACAGATCAGTGGACAGTGAGACATATCAGTGGACAGTGATACAGATCTGTGGACAGTGAGACAGATCAGTGGACAGTGAGACAGATCTGTGGACAGTGAGACAGATCAGTGGACAGTGAGACATATCAGTGGACAGTGATACAGATCTGTTGACAGTGAGACAGATCAGTGGACAGTGATACAGATCTGTGGACAGTGAGACAGATCAGTGGACAGTGATACAGATCTGTTGACAGTGAGACAGATCTGTGGACAGTGAGACAGATCAGTGGACAGTGAGACAGATCTGTGGACAGTGAGACAGATCTGTGGACAGTGAGACAGATCAGTGGACAGTGATACAGATCAGTGGACAGTGAGACATTTCTGTGGACAGTGAGACAGATCTGTGGACAGTGAGACAGATCAGTGGACAGTGAGACATTTCTGTGGACAGTGAGACAGATCTGTGGACAGTGAGACAGATTTGTGGACAGTGAGACAGATCTGTGGACAGTGAGACATTTCTGTGGACAGTGATACAGATCAGTGGACAGTGATACAGATCTGTTGACAGTGAGACAGATCTGTGGACAGTGAGACAGATCAGTGGACAGTGAGACATTTCTGTGGACAGTGAGACAGATCTGTGGACAGTGAGACATTTCTGTGGACAGTGAGACAGATCAGTGGACAGTGATACAGATCTGTTGACAGTGAGACAGATCTGTGGACAGTGAGACAGATCAGTGGACAGTGAGACATTTCTGTGGACAGTGATACAGATCAGTGGACAGTGAGACATTTCTGTGGACAGTGAGACAGATCAGTGGACAGTGATACAGATCTGTTGACAGTGAGACAGATCTGTGGAGAGTGAGACATTTCTGTGGACAGTGATACAGATCAGTGGACAGTGATACAGATCTGTTGACAGTGAGACAGATCTGTGGACAGTGAGACAGATCAGTGGACAGTGAGACAGATCTGTGGACAGTGAGACAGATCTGTGGACAGTGAGACAGATCAGTGGACAGTGAGACAAATCAGTGGACAGTGAGACAGATCAGTGGACAGTGAGACAGATCTGTGGACAGTGAGACAGATCAGTGGACAGTGAGACGGATCAGTGGACAGTGAGACAGATCAGTGGACAGTGAGACAGATCTGTGGACAGTGAGACAGATCTGAGACAGATCTGTGGACAGTGAGACAGATCTGTGGACAGTGAGACAGATCAGTGGACAGTGAGACAGATCAGTGGACAGTGAGACAGATCAGTGGACAGTGAGACATTTCTGTGGACAGTGAGACAGATCTGTGGACAGTGAGACAGATCATTGTACAGTGAGACAGATCAGTGGACAGTGAGACAGATCAGTGGACAGTGAGACATTTCTGTGGACAGTGAGACAGATCTGTGGACAGTGAGACAGATCAGTGGACAGTGAGACAGATCTGTGGACAGTGAGACAGATCAGTGGAGAGTGAGACAGATCTCTGGACAGTTAGACAGATCAGTGGACAGTGAGACAGATCTGTGGACAGTGAGACAGATCAGTGGACAGTGAGACAGATCATTGGACAGTGAGACAGATCAGTGGACAGTGAGACAGATCTCTGGACAGTGAGACAGGTCTGTGGACAGTGAGACAGATCAGTGGACAGTGAGACAGATCAGTGGACAGTGAGACAGATCTGTGGACAGTGAGACAGATCAGTGGACAGTGAGACAGATCTGTGGACAGTGAGACAGATCTGTGGACAGTGAGACAGATCTGTGGACAGTGAGACAGATCAGTGGACAGTGAGACAGATCAGTGGACAGTGAGACAGATCTGTGGACAGTGAGACAGATCTGTGGACAGTGAGACAGATCTGTGGACAGTGAGACAGATCAGTGGACAGTGAGACAGATCTGTGGACAGTGAGACATTTCTGTGGACAGTGAGACAGATCATTGGACAGTGAGACAGATCAGTGGACAGTGAGACAGATCAGTGGACAGTGAGACAGATCTGTGGACAGTGAGACAGATCTGTGGACAGTGAGACAGATCATTGGACAGTGAGACAGGTCAGTGGATGTGAATGTCTGCTGGTTTATTTATATTCAGTGTATAGTGTGGTGTGTGCAGCTCAGGTTTCTGATGATCGGCTGCTGGCATGAGTGAAACATGAGAATGTTCTGCTGATTTGTAATGTA
>CM056467.1:542209-572209 GCA_029783895.1 Triplophysa bombifrons | reverse complement strand
ACTCACCGGACTCGAACCACGGTCTCGCCCCGCCTACTCTACTACACATATAAACTCAAAAGCCATTACATGCAGACAGATAATGAAAACATGGACAATGTTAATAAAGACCTCCTTTCGGGATTTCAAAGATGTTTTATATTCTAAACATCATCACAGCGTAACACACTTTCCTCTCTCGAAACTGCTACATAAAACCCACATTACTCGCAATCTGTTCCTGAGTAATGACTGTGGAGAGATCCACACACATATCCCACAATCCTCTGCAGGACGTGCAAAAAACTGTCTTTCTGGAGTTGTGTGACGTTCGATGGAGTTTTGCCTGCAGCTGTGGTGTCAGTCTGTCTGTTTTCATGACTGACAGCATCGCCTCCACCCACACAACCTTCAACCCAACTCGCTCTGTGCTGCAGGACACCATCATGTCACAGTGGGTTAAGGCGCTTTTCTGCCCTGAAACTTAAAGAATAATATCACGAACGAATCGATATGTTGTGATGAAGAGCTTCTAACATGTGACAATTACAATAGAGATCATAGGAGTTCCTCAATGAAACCAGAACCCTTTTATAGTGCAATTTTTAAATTTGCATTTTGTGTTGTAATAGTACTTGTCACAAACCTACAGTACAAATTCGCAAATATCAAACAAACTTACAGATGAAACCAAACTTGGTTTGTTTCAGTTTCCTATCAACGAGAAGTCAAGTGTAAAGTGTAACAATTATATTTAATTATCTCTAAACTTAGCGGCTGTGTGACCTGTATGGTGTGTTGTGTGTTTGTTTTTGACAGCCGTTGTTTCCAGACGTGATATCTATGAGACTGCCTGAAGCTTGAGGAGGAATAAACCGTCTATCTGCATTCACAGCTGTTCCTCAGTGCTGATCCGGCGGTGATTGACAGCTGTCTGATGGCTGAGTCTCAATGGAGGGCTGTCATTGCTCTGCACATCTTCATTAAGTTTTGAGAAATACCGCATGGCCATGAGTTTCAGCGAACAATCAGAAACAGATTCCTTAAAAACATGACAAACTCTCTGAAAGATTCGCTTTCATGTTTAACAAACTCATTTACTGATGGAATTAAAATACTTGACATTTTAAACAGGTTTAAAACATGAGACACGACACGCTTGTCATTTTCATTTGTATAAAAATAAATAAAGACATATACTGTACTTCAACATACTCTAACTCGGTACTGTAAAGATTTGCTGTAGTTTTACGGCAAGTTTGCCAGTAACTTACTGTAGATTGAATTACTACTTCATACTACTTTCCTATAAGTACTGTTTTCAATAACTTTAATCAAAATGAAAACAATTTGACTTTTGAGATACAAAATGAGCAAGAACACACAATAAATGCAAAAAATTACATTCTTCATAAGCACCGGGGGCGCCAGGGGGGGTCTTGGGGGGTCTCAATTTGACCCCCCACCCCCTCCCTGATTAAAAAATATTTAATTTATATAAAAATATAGATATCCGGGATAAAGATTTAACAATGGTCCTCTTCAAACTACGCAGAACAATAATAATTCATAATTTATTCAAAATATAAACATAAGAATCACTGCGACGCCCCATGAACGTTGCTGCCGCTGCGCCTTGCGTCATTGCGTTCAAGGCGCTGCCGCGAGCCCGTAAGTGCTGCAACGCACTTTATATCTTGAAGCTAAAAATGGATCGCTTCGTCATACCTGAAAACAAATTGACAGCAGACAGAAATAGGACTGAAAATATAACCGTTTCAGTGGATGGCGAGCCCTGCTTGATCCTAGAATTAGAAATAGAAGACACCGAGGAATTGGAGGATGAGGAGGTGGGACCGGAGCAACTCGCATATGGAAGCATATGTGTTGCAAAATTCAATTTGCAATGTAATATGCAAAATGGCAATGTAGTATGTAAATTGACAATGCAATTGTGTATCTAAATATACATTTCGAATAACGTATGTGCAACATTAAGTGCAAAATGAAAATAAAAATTCAATTATATCAATTACATTTGGAAGTTCCTACACAGGTTTTATTATTACAAATGTAATTGATATAATTGAATTTTTATTTTCATTTTGAACTTAATGTTGCACATACGTTATTTGAAATGGAATGGATTTAACGGGGGATTTAAGCCATGGCCCAGCCGAGAAACCAAGACAGCCTAAATAGAAATCATAACCGTGTCGTTCTTTTGGATCGCAGGGGCAGCTAGCATCCAGGGGTTTTGGTTACTCTTGGTTCAAACAGTACCAGTGGCTGGAATATTCTGTCCAAAGACGTGGATTTTTGTTTTGCCTGTCGTCATTTTTTTCACAGTGTGCATGGATCTGGTTTTATTTGTTTAGTAGCAGTAATATGCAGTTATTAGCCGTGTCCACTGTATTTTTTGGGGGTTTTCATGAGACCCCCCTTGAAATGACCCCCCTAGAAAAAATATTTTTTATCTTCATATAAAAGAAAAATATATTAACTAGATAAATTTGTAATTGAAATCTACAATAAGCCACTGGCAAACCTGCTGCAAAATTACAGCAAAGTTTTACAGTGCAGCTACTAAGTAATTAGTTACTGTGATTGAATTAGTTTTCCCTTGAAAAAGTAAAGTTAGGGATTAATCTTAAATTTATTAGTTACGTGAGATGTAATTAAACTAAATACTGTGTGTGCAATAGAGGAATCATGTATAATTCCCACATTTATATACTTTGGTCAGTTATTAATACTTTATATAGTTTTATATTATTTATTTGAATGAATTAAATAAGCCGTTTCACGCTTGAATCACTGAACTGATCAAGGTTGATGTAGGATATAAAGTAATTATTAATAAGTATTTCCACATTTTTTGGAGAGAGTCATTTGTGCAGTAATCTAATAAATATGTAACTAGTAACTAGTAATTCATTATACACTGCTTGTGTCTCATTTAGGTCTCAACTTATCAAGTCTTATTGCTTATAGAAACAGAGAATGGTGAGTTCTCTCTTTCACACGCTGTAGAAAATAAGTTTTCAGGGTTTATTATGTGTAGTGTGAGTGGATTTGAGATAAGAATGTCGACAGCGTCTCAGATGAATCAGTCCGTCTGGATGGACGTGTGGGGTCAGGTGAGGATTCTTATGATGGCTTCACCTGCTCTTTATTCTGTCTCTCTGAGTGTATTTTATTGTTAGTGAAGGAGTGAAATGGAGTCTGATAATGAGGCAGAACTGATGCTTGAGATGAATAATGAAGTCGACACTCGGCTCTGAATATTAAACATTCACCTTGACAGTTTCTGAGACAAACTTGATATAATCACTGCTTTCTTTCACAGAACATTTATGATCAAGAACCGTAGGCTACAGAAATGAACATTTCATGTCAGAAGGCTGACCTCATACGGTTACTGTAAGACACTTCTTATATAACTACATGTATTCTAGACTTCTACACATTATTATTATTTTTTAACGTATAGTATTTGTCGACTTTGTTTCAAGACTAATAAACCAATAAACAAACTCTTGGGGAGTGATAAGCGAAACTTATAAAAAGGACTGAAATCAACAAGCAATGATTTTAAATGATTCTCTCCCTCACATTCTGTTGCTCATTACACGATGAATTATCAATCTCTGAATAGCCCTAAATCACACAAGTATTTGGTTTTAAAGAGTTACATTTATATTAAGATACAGTTTGATTGTAATCGCATGTGTTCACTGTAATGACTGTGGGATTGACAGTAAAGCCGGACAAGCAGAGAGAGATCTTTCATGACCTTTTACAGAGTTTATATGCCTGCTCAAATCTATGTTTTCATTACATTCATTCAGACCATTGAACATTAAGATTTCACTGGGTTTCAATGTAATTTTTAATAAAAAATGTAAAAAATTTGTTCATTCATTTTTTTGATGTTATTTGTAATAAAAATGTAGAAAAAAATGTGTTTCATTAAATTTTTTGATGTAATTTACAATTTTTTGTTAAAAAAGTGTTTTATTAAAATTTTATGAAATGTGTAAAATAATGTAAAAAAATATGTTTCATGATTTTTTTTTAAATCTAATTTATTATAAAAAATGTAAAGAAAAATATGTTTCATCAAAAATTTTGTAATGAAAAGTGTAAAAAAAATGTATCTTTCATTAAAAATGTTGATGTAATTTGTAATAAAAAACGTATAGAAAAAAGACACAAAAGAAGCAGGTGCTCCAGTCCTCTCAGACTGTCAAAGTTTATTGTGTGTTGAGATGTTGTGTTTTGCAAATACTACTGCAAAATGTTCTGTAGAATGACGCAAATAATACAAAGGATATTTTTTAGTAATGCTGTGCGATTTTTGTTGCATTGTTTAACGTTTGTGTATTTTTTGTGTGAGTTCCTGCACGACACAATGTAATGTTTGCGTTGAGCGTGTAGTTTCACTGTGTAACTTTAGAGGGCGCCCGCGTGCTGAAGCGTCATGACGCAGCGCGTGTGAACGCTAGACGAAGAGTGCGTGATAACCCACAATTCTCTGCACTGGGAGCCATTTCTCTGTGTAACGCGGTGCAGCTTCGCCTAAACGTTAAAACACAGTTTTCGGGTTTTATACCAAATTTCAGAAGAAGATTTTACTGCTCGAGCGCGTTCGAGGACTTTAAAGCGCCAAGATGCCGCGAATTATGATTAAAGGAGGCGTGTGGCGGAACACGGAGGTTTGTTTATAACGCACACCGTGTTTTCATTATTATCGTCACACTCTACTCGATTCATCAACACTGTTTCGTTCTTTCTAAAGTGTTTTCACATCATCATATAAGTTTCTTGTTTTTAATTGAACGTAACACAACTGTACTGTGCTCACTATATTTGATCTGTTTTATCTGATGTGCCGTAGACATTCTGTCAATAACTGCACAATCTTTTTGAAAAAAAATTAGTAGATCGATTGATGTCTGGTATAAATTAAAAGCTTGTGTATATACATTTATACATCAGAGTGAATGACATTTTAATGGATCTACTGTGTTAACGCTGTGTTGTTGTGATGTTGCAGTGCACAGTTTTGTCATTAAACAAGTTGAATTGAGTAAATACATTTCAATCTGTAGTCCTGTTGTGAAATCAGTCTAGCTCTTATATGTTATTGACCTCGTGTATGTGTTTATTTATAAATGATTTCTCATGTCTTTCCTGGTTTTCTTAACAGGATGAAATCCTCAAAGCGGCTGTGATGAAATATGGCAAGAACCAGTGGTCTCGAATCGCTTCCCTGCTGCACCGCAAATCTGCCAAACAGTGTAAAGCCAGATGGTTCGTTTACCTTTGATTCGTGCTCTCTCGGGTACATGAGATTAGAAATGTTTAGATTAGCTATGTAGGGACAAGAAGATTGTTCAGGTCGAGTGTATTTGTGCTGCAGGTACGAGTGGCTGGACCCCAGCATTAAGAAGACAGAATGGTCACGTGAGGAGGAGGAGAAACTTCTGCATTTGGCCAAACTGATGCCCACTCAGTGGAGGACCATCGCACCCATCATCGGCCGGACGGCCGCTCAGTGCCTGGAGCATTATGAGTATCTGCTGTAAGTACAGTTGAACATAAACGCCATCAAATAAAAATCATGTTTTAGTTGTGTACATTTCATCCGTGCATATGTTTAGCCTGTATAATCTCCCGCCAGAGAAACAATTTTTCTAAAAATAATACAAATCAGTAACGACAAACTTAAAAAACATTTTGGAACAGATTATCATTTATATTTCTATTTGGAAGCTGGTGACTTTCTTGAAGTTGATTGATATTGTCAGTTCATACAATGAACATTGAGCATGAATCTTTCCTGACTGCAGAGATAAAGCCGCACAGCGAGAGAATGAAGATGATGTCGGCGATGACCCTCGCAAATTAAAACCAGGCGAGATCGACCCCAACCCTGAGACCAAACCGGCTCGACCGGACCCAGTGGACATGGATGAAGGTGTGTGTGTGTGTGCGTGAAAGTGCTGCAGACAGCTTTCGTAACATTACATGACGTCTATAAATCTGCCTGTAGATGAGCTGGAGATGCTGTCTGAAGCAAGGGCTCGCTTGGCCAACACACAGGGCAAGAAGGCAAAGAGAAAAGCCCGAGAGAAGCAGCTGGAGGAGGCTCGGTGAGACATGACATATTCTTTCTCTCTGTGCTCTCGTCGGATTGGGGAATTCTTGCAAGAAATTACTGACATCTTTATTTTGAGATTTTGTTTCTGATCTGCTCATGAACGAACCCCATCAGCTCTCACAGTGTGATCACAGTAAAACGCCGTTTGAGATGTTGTTCACAGGTGTTTATTATGAAAGCATCCTCACTGTCTGTCTGATGTGGTCTGCAGGCGTCTGGCTGCGCTTCAGAAGCGCCGAGAGCTGCGAGCTGCAGGCATCGACATCCAGAAGAAACGCAAGAAGAAAAGAGGCGTGGACTACAACGCTGAGATCCCCTTCGCGAAGAAACCCGCACAGGGCTTCTACGATACATCCATGGAGCAGTACGACCCGCTGGAACCCGACTTCAAGCGTCTGCGTCAGCAGCATCTCGACGGAGAGCTCAGGAAGTGAGTTGTGTCCATCCAGCGTCACGTCTCGCCGCAGGAGTCTCCGTAGCTCACCCGTCTGCTCTTTTGTCTCTGCAGTGAGAAGGAAGACCACGATCGTAAGAAAGACCGACAGAAAATCAAAAAGAAAAAGGAATCGGATCTTCCCTCTGCCATCCTGCAGACCAGCGGCGTGTCCGAGTTCACGAAGAAGAGAAGCAAACTGGTGTTGCCTGCACCACAGGTCAGAGATCAGCTCAGAATGATGCCGTTGTGAATGCATCACAGAAATACGCAACGTAAACTCTGTGTTACTGCTTTGTGTTGTCAGATCTCTGATGCTGAACTGGAGGAGGTGGTTAAACTGGGTCAGGCCAGTGAAATCGCCCGTCAGACGGCTGAAGAATCTGGAATCACTAACTCTGCGTCCAGCGCTCTTCTGTCTGAATATAACCTCACTAACAGCTCAATGGCCCTGCGCACACCCAGAACTCCAGCAGCACAAGACAAAATCCTACAGGTTTGATTTTCAGTGTGTTGTGTTATACTGTAGCGCTTTGACATGTCTTCTCTAGAGTCTCACCGCGCCATTCCTTCATCTCACAGGAAGCCCAGAATCTCATGGCGCTGACAAATGTGGACACTCCTCTTAAAGGAGGTCTGAACACGCCCCTTCACGAGAGTGACTTCTCAGGGGTCACACCTCAGAGACAGGTGGTTCAGACGCCCAACACCGTGCTCTCCACACCCTTCAGGTAACCACACAGAAACACGAACATTACATTTCTAAAGCTGGAGGAATGATATTTTAGTGATCTGCTTTGTGTGACGTCATCTTCATTTCCGTATTTCCCAGAACCCCCAGTCACGGATCGGAGGGCATGACCCCTCAAGGTGGAATGACACCCAAACCCCCGGTGGGCGTGACCCCCGGCAGGACCCCTCTGCGTGACAAACTCAGCATCAACACTGAAGAGGGCGTCGTGGATTACAGCGACCCGTCATTCGCTAAACTCTTAGTACGTTACACCCGTGATGATGGACTTCTGATCTTTTGTTGTTTTGATGATCGAGTGACTGCAGTGTCGAGGCCCTAATTGATGGCAGCTCTGTGCGTGTGGTCTTTGTGTTAAAATGTTTGTGTCCTGCAGCAAAGAGAGTCCCGTGAGCAGCTCAAACTGGGTCTGATGTCTCTGCCCCTGCCCAAGAATGATTTTGAGATCGTTCTTCCTGAAAACGCTGAGAAAGAGCTGGAGGAGGCCGAAGTGGACGAGAGCTTCGTGGAGGACGCCGCAGAGATAGAGCTATGCAAACAGGTCAGAGGTCACACACGCTAGCCATTAAACAAACACACTGTTTGAATGTATTGTTTTATGTTGTTTGATGTTTCTACAGGCTGTCAGAGATGCCGAGAAAGAGAAGGAACTCCGTCAGAGACACACGGCTGTTCAGAAAGATTTACCAAGACCCTCAGAGGTGACATCATCACACCTATCAACCAATCGCAGAGCTCAGTGCAGTATTGTTGGGTTATACTGTGTTTAACTTGACCTGGCATCTTAAAAACACCAACTTACTTTCTGATTTGATTCAGATTAGAATGCTTCGCTTGCAAACCCGTTTAGTTTTTTAATGCTGTATATAATACATGTTTGTTTCTGTGTTGACGTCTGTTCCACAATATGTTTTTTTGTAAAGTTGTTTTGAGAGAATGTGAACTTGTAAAAACTTGACTGACGAATCATGCAAAGTGAAAACAATAGAAATAAATGGTTTAAATGTACATGCATCGTGTTTGTTTTGAGACGTGATGCTGATGGATGTGTTTGTCATCAGGTGAATGAGACGATCCTCCGGCCTCAGAATGTTGAACCTCCTCTGACGGACCTCCAGCAGGCTGAAGAGATGATAAAGAAAGAGATGATCACTATGATTCACTTTGACTGTCTGCATCATCCCTTCAGTGAGGCTCAGATAAAGAAGAATAAAGGTGTGGGATCCAACTCCAACAGCACTGATCACGTCACATACCTGGATAAGACCCCGTACCACAAGATCTCTGAGGACGAGCTCAAAAAGGTCTTTAACATTTTTATTTACTCTTCAACATGTCAGGGTGATTTGTGTTCCTGTATGATGCTTTTTTGGAGGGGAAATGTGCATATTTGGTCACAGGGTCTCATAAACAGCCTTGACACTTGAACTCCCTGAAATCTATCACTACGAGAATGGCTGCTGAGGTCATTTTAAAATCTCATATTATGACATTTAAAGCTCCTTTTGAATGTCTGTTGTCATATGTTATAATGTTATCACACTAAAAAGCCTCAAATCCTCAAAAAAAAAACTGATCTCAGATGGGCATACAAAATACAATTGTTAAAATTAATAATTGATTTTTCATTTTTGTATTCATTAAGCAAAATGTATGAGACCGCACCTGAAGGTGTGTGCCTCCCTTTGTGTCCGGTGTTCTGTTTTAGGACACCGGCAAGAGGACGTTTTTTCACCGCAATGAAAATGTTGTTTTTAAAAGTCTAAACCGCAACAAATATGGATTGATTCAGAATAATTTGTTAGATAAAACATGTTGTGAGTTTAAGAAATGATAATATCTATCCTTTTCAGTATATTTAGACTTTTGGATTTTACAAAGCTCAGGATCTATATTTGGATCACACGAGTGGCACCCTAATTGAACAGAATTAGTAATTAAATATGAAGAATATGCATTTCATTGCATAGTAAATACCTTCATAAACAATTATGGACGTTTGACAAAATTAGCAGGATCAAAAACGATTATAAAAAAGTTTTGGCTAACCATTCAGGAAAACAAACTGATTTCGAAAGCTGTATTTCTTTTTTGATGACATTTTGAGGGTAAGCTACGTTAAAGCTTAGCAATAAAAAAATATCAGATAATAAGTTGCTAGGCAACAGTTGAGCAAATCTTCAATGCCGGGAAAGAGCGCTGAAATGATCTAATGTCTGTAATGTATACGGTCAATTTGACCGCCATGCCAGTTTGAGGTAGAAATACTCAGAACTCTTTTGTGCTTCGTCATTTTAATAAAGCTACAATGTAATAATAAAATATACGTATATTTAAGAAAAGTCAGGGTACTCTAGTTATAATATATGTATTGTGTATATATATATATTTATTTCAACAAAGTTGTTACATTGCAAATAATAAAACGGTCAAAATGACTGCCTTTATTTATTATATTATTTATATAATATCAAAAAATTAATTTAATATTATGGTGAAATATTTCTCAAACTATTCACTTGTCAAGTGATTGTGTTATTGAGTTGTCGTGAGATGAAGCAGGTTTAGATGGTTGTGTTGTGTTTGACAGGCCCGAGAGCTGCTGCTTCAGGAGATGGAGGTGGTCAAACACGGCATGGGTCACGGTGATCTATCTATGGAGGCGTATAATCAGGTGTGGGAGGAGTGTTACAGTCAGGTCCTGTACCTGCCCGGACAGAGTCGCTACACGCGTGCTAACCTCGCCAGCAAGAAGGACAGAATCGAATCTCTGGAGAAGAAACTGGAGGTAAGAGAAACTCATTTGAATCCAGCAGATGGCGCCCTAGGATTACAAGTGCACAGTTTATTCAGACACTATTATGGTATCAGTGCAGAAATAATCCCTTTTTATTTCCTTTAGAATGTGATGTTATTTAACATTTGTTTTTGCACTATAGTAAAATCACTGTAGTGTTTAGCCTTGGTTGGTTTCTGTTTATATTTTCAGTGATCATGAAGGCTCTCAGTGGATGAATCTTGTAATGTACTAGAAACAGAGAAACCGAGCACGTTCGTGCTGCACAGAAATGACGGTCACCAGAAGATGGCCAGTCGGCTCTTTTTTTTTGAGTTTCGGTTGATCGCGACCGTCCCCCCACTCTCACAAAGAGTACGTCTGTTTCATACGTCTTGGCAGCGTTAGGCGGAAATTTGGAGCGGTTTCACGCTCTAGCACGTTTAGAGATGAGGGGGAGTTTGAGTTTCTGTAGGAAGACGAAACTCCTGCGCTGGATTTATGTGAACACCATCTGCAGCGCACATTTGTGTGCATCTCGCTCTGTGTCAGAGCCCATAAACACCTTCAACAGCTGGACTCATGTAGATCTCTTCCGCTACACTAAAGCACAGAAACACAGAGAGCGTTGATCATCTTCATGTTAATAACCATTTATACTTTGACTTGTATCCAACGCGATTTTCCAACACACGTACAGTATGATTTAATTTGAGGATGTGCAATCCCTGGGATGGAACCCATGACCTTGGGGTTGCTAGCATCACTCTCTAACCACTGAGCCTAAGGAAAGATGTTGTATTCTGTTTTAATTTCTTTTCCCGCAAATATTAACAGAATGTCAGCCAGACCATCTACCAATAATCAGGTCTGTTGTTTTATGGGCCGAACTCTAGTGTGAATGAATGGTTTTACATTAAGAGTAAATCAGTTTCATGCTTCGGTCGTGCTCGGCTGTGTTGTCTCTCTGCTCATCTGAAGATGTTTTACTGCGAGATGGTCGGTCTGAGGACACTTACTGGAAGTCTCCAGACTCCAGAATGAAAACAGATTCGTTATAATTGCATAATGGTTTGTTAAGAAGCGCTGGCGTGGCGTGTGTATGTGAGGTTTGTGTTGACGTCGGACGTTTGTTTTTGTTTCCGTGTCAGAGCTGTCGATAGAACTTGCCGCCGCGTTGCATTATAGAAGAACCAAACGTCTGAAAATGGTTTACGTTAGCGATGGTTTCAATTGTACGCGGTGCCGGCGTCTGGCGGTAAAATTGAATCCTGGTCTTTCTCGTGGCAGCTTGACAGCAGCCGTCGGTTAACTGGAGAACTTCAGCGAATGGTTTGTTTAATGCAGAGATTCAGTTGGCATCTTTTAGAGACGCATGATTTGAATAAAGTCTGTGCTGCTGTGGAAACTTAACAATAGCATCTCATCAGTATGTCTCCGTCCCGCTCACTGTCTTGTGTACTCCATTCCCGCATGTGTTGACAGGTCAACAGAGGTCACATGACCACAGAGGCCAAACGTGCAGCTAAGATGGAGAAGAAGATGAAGATTCTGTTGGGAGGCTATCAGTCTCGCTCGATGGGTTTACTCAAACAGCTGAGTGAACTGTGGGATCAGGTGGAACAGACTCATACGGAGCTTCACACCTTCGAGGAGCTGAAGAAACAAGAAGATCTAGCCATTCCTCGCAGACTGGAGGTGAGAGAAAGCACCACACCACAGTGAATGAACGTTTAACACAGAATTCACTTCACAAGACTTGCCCAATGTTGATCGATTTATAGTTGAGAACAGGCAGTTCTTTAGAAATCCGTCTCTGTTTGTCACTGATATCATGAAATCTCAGTGAAAATGACGATGCGGTTGATTTGTGTATCATGGCTGTTAATCCCTCACAACTGTTTCTTATTCAGGCTCTGAGAGAAGATGGTCAGAGACAACAGGACCGAGAGAAAGAGCTCCAGCTGAGATTCGCAGACCTGATTCTAGAGAAACAAACTCTCTCACAGAAGTTCTGAATCATGTGACGTTTATATCTTCATTTTCTCTGCTCGATACAGTACATGTCTGTGTGTTACCTCCACATGAATTAAAATGTCATTTTTCTGTCTGACCGTAGCGTGGTCATCTGCATGTGCCATGTGTTCATTCTACGAAGCTTCCTCACACCCTCCCCGACTGTTCTCATGGACCACAGAGAGGTCTTAACTCGCTGAAATGTTGTGCTTTTTCTGTTCTAAAAAATAAGTGTAAATATTTTGCAATGTGTCAGCTTTGTGCTTCAGGTTTTCAGGTTTAAATTGGCAGTGAGATCATACATCATTTACATAATAAATCATTGACTATCAGTTGTGTCAGTGTCCGTTTTTCCACAAAGGATCAATTAATTCATACTTTATTTGACATGAGAAGTTTATGCAGCTAATAAATAGAGATGACTTCACGGAGTCATATAGCTAAGCCTTCAATTCATCTCACATTAAAGACGTAAATTTACATGAATTAAATGAAACAGCCATGAATTAATTCATGTGGGAAATAAAAGCTTAATTTAATTAGCTTTGTTTTCTATGTTAATCTCTCATCATTCATGTTGCTGTTCATTTACTGAGTTGTTGCTCTGGAAGTTTAAGCATGGCCACAGCAAACCCCTATTTCACTTATAAAAATTCAGTTCATAAGACTGACAAAAATATTATTAACGTAATACCAGTTCAGGAAGGGTTTTTACTTTTTTTTTTATTGGTTAGAATTATTTTTGAACAAAGACACCTTATTGACAGTACACTTTATTTTTTGCACTCTTCCAGACCCCCTATTTATTGGTTTATAAATGCTAGTTGGTTTGCTTTGTATGAAAGGAGGGAGTGATTGTTATAAATAAAATAGTTTGTTCAGTTGTGTCGTAATCAGTGTGTAAAAACAGAAGTATAACAGTAAATAAACATCGGCTCTGCATATGGGGTATTGGGCACAATAACATGAAAATAATTGGTATCTGTATATCGGTTAAAAAAATAAATGTCGGTCTATCAGTAATCAAGAACTCTTCAATCTCATTCAAGCTTATAAGTGTTTAAAATGTGAAATAAAGAACATCTAAATAAAAAACCTTCTGTTTCTGAAGTAGCTTTCGTTCATTTCTGCAGTTCGTGGCATAGACACGATATTTGGAATCTATTAATGTGTTAATGAACAAAAAAAAAACTATTTTTTCGTGTCAGTGAGGACAACTTTCAATACAAATTGCCTGTGTATTTACATTTTCGTATTTATAACTTGATATCAAAACAAGTCGTACATATACTAATAAATGGCTCCGCTAACCCTGTCACTAAATTTGAGGTCAAAACGTACCAATGAGATCGTAGGTATGAATTCCCATCAGATTACGTTGATATATATTTAAACATTTGAAACATCCTGCATTTTAGAATACATTTGATTGAAAGTCTGGGTGACACGAAAAAAATGGGAAATTCGTGTCAGTAAACACGAATAAATAGAATACAGTTTCTGACAATGTCACGAATTCCTATGAGACTGTGTTGATATATGACATGATGTGAAAAGTTGAGAAAATCTCCAACAACTTCATTTGTTTCATATAAATTCAACTCCTTTGAGGTTATGGGTGGTTTTGTCAAAGATGGAATATAATGGAATTAAAATGAAATGTTCTTACAATTCTTATAAAATATTATCTCTGAACATGAGCTAAACGTACAAGTGCCCTTATTGAGGAAGATTGATAGAATACAGTGATTGAGAGTTTTCAGAGTCATTTAGAAATGAACGTCTGTGTTTGAGAGTCACGGGATTAAAAACAGCTTTTCTGGAAGCATCACAACACTATCAGATATCTCTCAGACTGAAGGATTGTCTCAATGTCATTGTTTTCAATCTTGGATAAAAATGGTTTTAATAAATGTTGTGGCGTGTGGCAGACATTGTTTTTTCTGCTTCAGTGCAACATGAATGTGGCAGACGACAATATTTTTTCTCTTAGCGTTTCGATTCGTTCCATTCAATAAACACTCAATGAGAAACACTCGAGATGAGGTTTCCTCAATGTTTTATTCTTGTGGGCCATTTAGAGTTCAAAATACAAGTTAGGAAACTCCTCCTTTTTTTACAAATCAACTTTTTTAATTGTTCAACATTCAAAATATTGTACATCACCACAGTATTCAATGGTGATCTGTTATTAAAAATGTGTTTGGTCGGAAATAAATGTGAATTCCTGGGCAAGTAAATAAATAATCAGTGTTGAAAACTCTCCTCAGCTTGATTCAAATTGAGTTTGACTTCCAGATGATTTTGTAAATGAACCTGATGTTTGATGTTTCAAATAGAAATGACAATAGAGATGTCGTTGTGTTAAATGATTTTTCATTCCAATCTTTCAGAGATCAATCTGAATTTGAATTCAAGTCTGAGAGAATGAAGTTTAAAGACACAAGAACAAAGACTGGCTTCATAATGGCCGGATGTGTGAGTTAAACAATGACTGTCTCTTCTGAAGATGAAACAGAAATAACGTCTGCTGTTGTTGTTTTGGAAAGCTCTTTTTGTCTCTCTGGTGTACGAGACTAAAGTGAAGGTCACATCAGAATCAAATCTACAACATCTTCAACCATAAAAACCATCTGCAGCACATCACAGTTCTGTTTTGTCTTCACATCATGAGAATGTTGAGAGCAGACCGGGTGACTCTCAGGCCTTAAAGATCCCTGATTCTACAATACTGGTCATTTTATTTAAACAATTAATTTTCTTTTAACACAGTTGTATAAGGTTTTATGTTTAAACACAGGTGCAAAAACAGTAATGCTTTGGCTTGATTAAATGTTTACATTTTAAATGAACATGTTTCAATCAAGTGTATCAAAAAATATTTGATGCTTGTTCAATTTACTAAAATAAATTAAGTTAACACAACAATTATTTTGAACCACTTTACTTAATCCGTTTGAGTTGAGATCCATAAATCATCTGAGCAAAACTTTTAAAGATTTTGTGGGGTAACGAATTTTGTTACACTTTTTTAATTTTGTTATATATTAAATATTTCTGTAGCAAAGACCAGACTCAATTCCCCCAAATATCAGCCACACACCTATTGTAATAATACACAGCATTTGGACAGGAGTCAACTTCATTTTGAATCAGAAAACGGAAACGTTTACTGTGACACAGTGACTACTTATTAGAGAGAGACTGTAAGCAAGACACCTGGTTTCAATAACATAAATTGTAAATTAATATAATAATTCTTATAGTATATTTTAAGAACAGGAAGTTGTGATCGTTTTCACTTCCGTATTCTAACACATTTCCGAGTCAAAAGGAATTTCAAACGAAAACATGAGTGGGCGTGGCTTTCGTTTTTCACTGCGAATTGATTTGATGTGTAAAAACAGTTGGAAGGGAGGAGTTAACGGATGCTCCGCCCAAGCCGTCTAATTTACATAATTTGAGATGGATAGTCATTTCAGGCCGGAAGTGCATTTTCAGATTTGAATTGAAGATTATGAGGGTACATACATTTCAACAAGAAAATGACCCACATTAATAAGCTATTTACTATTTACTGTAATATTTCATGAAAAAATAAGAATTGTCATTTTGAATTTCAATTTCGGAAGTTACAGTAGCGGCGGCCGTTCTCAACACGTTACAAAAGATCTTTTTCCATGTCATGTAGAGCATTTGTCCTAACCAAAGCACCATTTGATTTCATAAATCAGCTGTTATGTGTAAGTGCATGACAGAAAATGGTATTATTACTGAACTCCGAACACAGATCTTATGTTAAACAGATGACTAGTGTGCTCTCACATCTGACGTTCAGTGATACAATAACACAAATAATATTCCGTCACATGTCACAGGATTGACATGACTAAAGATGTGCATCTTTGATTCTGAACGGACCGTAAATGATTCTGAATGTTGATGTTTGCCCCTGTTTTAAACAGCAGCAGGGAATTGTGGGTAGGCAGTAGTCACTTCAATGCTGTCTGTCAGCACCTCACGGAGAGCTTTCAGTTTTAATGGTGGAAAATCAAAAGTCTCCATTCCGACGGTGTATGAAATGCCATTCATCATTGTTTGCTTTGGTAAGAATACTTAGTTTGACTTTGTGGATTTAGTGACGTACAGAATTGCAGCTCTATCTGCTTGAAGTTTCCATTTGACTGTGTGTGTACGTTCTAATTTCATGATCTGCTCTCCTGTTCACTCGTCTGAGTATATTAGATCTGTGTCCTCCTATCATGTGCTTCTCTGACTTACTCTTAAAGGAATACTTCATCTGAATCTGTTTTCTGAGGTCATTTTAAGATATTAGACTTTTGACCGTTGTTTTATATTCTGACTTTTGACATAATCACTTCGCCTCTATACAAAGGGAGCCTTGAATATTCTCTCGTTGTGTTTTACAGAATGGACATTTTTAGATGTCCTTTAATTCTGTGTTTGAAATAAGGTCGCTCTGACGGATGTGGTTTGATGTCATCTCAGGTTTTGATGATGTCACTGAAGACAGAAAGCTCAATGTCGACAGCTGAGAGAGGGTTTGTGTGGTTTTCGTCTGGGTCGTCTCGGGTCTGGTGCATGCTGGGAAGGCAGATTGAGAGGGTGAGAGTGATGAGGTGAAAGTCTCACACATGTGTGTTTGTTTAGGATTTGGCTCTTGACAGTTTGGAGGTGTCAGAACAGAGTCTCGCTCCTACTTTACACATTCACTTTCACAGAAAACACAACCCTGGAGATCATGATGCTCGGAGAACTGGACGCTTGTGTACAGTAAGTGACTTCACATCACTCGGATCGTTCACACATCAGAATGTTTGCTATGATTGATCGGTGAGTTTACAGGTGTGATGAGATAACATTTCTCATTGAGTTCCAGGTGCTCCCATGAGATTCACACTTCATTTGTAGAGAAAATCTCCCGGTGCGGCAGTAAATACTTCACCGGCGCTGCCAGAATAAATCACCAGAGCCGCACAACACAGAGACTCTCTGTGTTCAGACATCAGACCGCTGGGACAAACCTTTAGTTCAAGTGTGACAGAGGCGTGCGTGCGGCATTGAGTGTTTGACCTTCAGAACAGAGAACCGGAAGACGTGTAGTATATTTCATCCGGACACGACAAGAGAGAGTCAAATCTACTTCAGCTTTATCTTCAGCTTTATTCTCAAATGTTTACAGAACAAGCGGGAACCCAGTGTGCCTGCATCTTCCTCTATTGCTGTTCTATTACAAGATAGAAAGTCTAAGGCCTTCAATAGCCGTACTGCAAACCTAACTAATCTGGTGCCTATTACACGTCAAACTAATATTGCTGTGGGGAAAAGTAAGACTGTTAAGTTAGCACTCCTTAACATCCGCTCACTTAAAAATAAATCACTTCAAGTCAACGACTTAATAACCACAAACAATCTGGATTTTATGCTTCTGAATGAACCCTGGCTAGAAGACAGCTGCAGTGCAACAATCCTAAATGAAGCAGCCCCCCCTAACTTTACTTTTATGAGTGTCTGCAGAGCTGTTAAGAGAGGTGGGGGTCTAGCTGCTCTTTTTAAAGATATCTATCAATGTAAGCAAAAATCATTTGGGAATTACTTGTCTTTCGAATATCTGGGTATTGTGTTAAAAGGTGCTCCACGCATTTTACTTATCATTATTTACAGGCCTCCAAAATACTCTCCAGCCTTTGCTGAGGACTTTACAGAACTGTTATCGACAATTACCTCAGAGTTTGACTGTTTTGCCATTGCTGGAGATTTTAACATCCACATAGATAATGCAGAAACCAATATGGCAAAAGAAATCAATACTGTTTTAAAAACTTTTGATCTTACTCAGCATGTACATGCACCCACACACAATCATGGGCACACTCTAGATTTACTTATCAGTAAGGGTCTAAACATTTCATCGATTGTTATCAAGGATTTAGCACTGTCTGATCATTTCTGTATTTTCTTTGATATATTGATCTCTCCTGCCACTGAAGCTAGATCTGTGTCTGTCAAGAAGAGATGCTTAAATGAGAACATTAGTGTACTATTTATGAAGGCTATATCCTTAACACCGAGCATATCTGCAGACTCTGTTGATTTTCTCCTTGATTCCTTTAACTCAAAAGTTAAAACTGTAATTGATGATATTGCTCCTGTGAAAGTAGGAAGAAGAGTGGCAGACAAAAAGCACCTTGGAGAAACTCAACAGCAGTGCAAAATATGAAAAGAAAATGCAGAAAAGCAGAACGCATATGGCGGAAGACAAAACTTGTAGTCCATTATAACATCTACAAAGACAGCCTACATGCTTTTAATATGGAACTAGGCAAAGCTAGACAGACTTTCTTCTCAAATATTATAAACAGTAATTTAAACAACACACGCACTCTTTTTGCTACTGAAGAGAGACTGACAAACCCGCCAAACCAGATTCCCAGTGAAATGCTCTCAGACAACAAGTGCAGTGAGTTTGCTTCTTTCTTCTGTGAGAAAATCAATAATATCAGAAAGGTGATCAGCACATCCTTGAGTTGCCCTGGGGTTAGACAGATAATCAAACCACCTGAGAAAGTTGTTACTATGTCTGACTTCAAAGAAATTGATGGCACAATTTTGGAAGAAACCGTACAGCACCTTAAAACATCAACCTGTTCTCTTGACACACTTCCCACATCATTTTTCAAAAGTGTGTTAAACAGTTTAGAAGCAGATCTTCTAGAAGTGGTAAATGCCTCACTTCTCTCTGGGAGTTTTCCAAACTCCCTGAAAACTGCAGTTGTAAAGCCCCTCCTGAAAAAGAACAATCTGGATAAGACCATATTAAGCAGCTATAGACCGATCTCAAATCTTCCTTTCATAGGCAAGATCATTGAAAAAGTTGTCTTCAATCAGCTGAATAAATTCTTATGCGCGAATGGATACTTTGACAATTTTCAATCTGGTTTCCGACCACATCACAGCACAGAGACAGCGCTCATAAAGATAATAAACGATATTCGCTTAAATACTGATTCAGGCAAATTATCAGTGCTGATACTACTCGACCTCAGTGCTGCATTTGACACTGTCGATCATAACAGACTTCTTGACAGGCTGGAAAACTGGGTGGGGCTTTCTGGGATAGTCCTAAAATGGTTCAGGTCATACTTAGATGGGAGAGGTTATTATGTGAGTATAGGAGATCATAAGTCTGAGTGGACATCCATGACATGCGGAGTCCCTCAAGGCTCAATTCTTGCGCCAATCCTGTTCAACCTGTATATGCTCCCAATGAGCCAAATAATGAGAAAGAACAAAATTGCTTACCACAGCTATGCAGACGACACACAGATCTACTTAGCCCTATCGCCTAACGATTACAGCCCCATTGACTCCCTGTGCCAATGCATCGATGAAGTCAACAATTGGATGTGTCAAAACTTTCTTCAATTAAACAAAGACAAAACTGAAGTCATTGCATTTGGAAACAAAGATGAAGTTCTCAAGGTGAACGCATACCTTCACTCTAGGGGTCAAACAACTAAAAATCAAGTCAGGAATCTTGGTGTGACACTAGAGTCAGACCTTAGTTTCAGTAGTCATGTCAAAGCAATAACCAAATCAGCATACTACCATCTGAAAAATATTGCAAGAATTAGATGCTTTGTTTCCAGACAAGACTTAGAGAAACTTGTTCATGCTTTCATCACCAGCAGGGTGGATTACTGTAATGGACTCCTCACTGGCCTTCCCAAAAAGACCATTAGACAGTTGCAGCTCATACAGAACGCTGCCGCCAGGATTCTGAGCAGAACTAGAAAATATGAACATATCACACCAGTCCTCAGGTCTTTACACTGGCTCCCAGTTAAATTTAGGATTGATTTTAAAGTATTATTACTGGTATATAAATCATTCAATGGCCTAGGACCTCAATACATTGCAGAGATGCTCAATGAATATAAACCCAACAGATCACTCAGATCACTAGGATCATATCAGCTAGAAATACCAAGGGTTCACTCAAAGCATGGCGAATCTGCTTTTAGCTATTATGCCAGCCGCAGCTGGAACCAGCTTCCAGAGGAGATCAGATGTGCTCCTACAATAGTCACTTTCAAATCCAGACTCAAAACGCATCTGTTTAGCTATGCATTTAATGAATGAGCACTGTGCCAATGTTCGTCCGACTGTCTGTACTGTACTGTATTTTATTTTTATAAACTGTTTTAATTACTCTTATTTCTTTTTATTATTTTAATTTCTTCTATATAAAGCACTTTGAATTGCCACTGTGTATGAAATGTGCTATATAAATAAAATTGCCTTGCCTTGCCTTGCCTATCTTCAATAAAGAGAAAACACTGCAGTTTTACATCCTCTCAGTCTTCAGATCTCCTGATGTCTGACTCACTTTTGTACATCACTCACCACCTTAAACTGCGTTGAGCTCTGAAAGATGACAGTAAGAGAGAATGTGTATTATATGTGACCAGTCCTAAGGGTCCATTTTTTGACAGTGAGATTTATTCATCATCCGAATGCTAAGGGTGGGACGAGATACAACTGTTTGAACATCTGAGGGAGAAAAAAAATCTATATATTGACAAAATCGACTTTAAATTTGTCCAAATGAAGTCTTTAGCACACACTTTAAAAAAACATCCTAAAAAATTCTCTAAACAGAAATATACCGTAAAATTGTTTTCTGTAAACTTACAGGATATATATTAAATGGTTTTCCCCATTTTTCTTGCAAATGTGTTGTCTTGTTCCGTAATTGTATAGCTTTTCTATTTAAATAAACTGTATAAAAAAATTAATCTTTTCTGGCAGCTGAGGCACCAGTAATAAATGATAAAATAACGGTAACGGATCCTTTCCCCTTTTTCTTCTAGTAGATAAAAAAATACATAAAAGTCTGTAAAAAAACTTTACAGTGTAGAATGTTACTCACAAATATAAAGTTTATATATATTAACTGTTGGAAATTAAAAAAATATCTTCATGGAACATGACCTTTACTAAATATCCTTGTATTTGTCAAAAAAGTATAATTTTGACCCAACATGTCTTCTTTTATGTTTAGAATAACAAAAAATTTTTTTACCATGGTTGTCAGTGGCTAACATTTATCCAAATGTCTATCTTTGCGTTCGACAGAACAAAGTAATTTATACGAGTTTGGAACAACTTGAGGGCGATTAAATCATGACAGAATTTTCATTATTGGGTGGACTGTCTCTTTAACAAGATGAAGTTTAAACAGAGCCGTGCCGTTTTTCGACTCAGAATACTACTCAGAATAACAATGAATAACTAGTTACTGCAATTTTATTTATTTTCCCCTGAAAAAGTAAATAAAGGGATTGCTCTTATTTTTCTGTAATTCAATTACAGTTGCTTCTGATGTAATTGAAGTAAATACTGTGTTATGTATTCTATACTAGAATTGACATCAAACCTCTCTAACTCAAGTCTAACTTTAAAATGTATGCTTTAATGTGTCCATCTCACATTTGTGTACTTGGTCAGTTAATACAAATAATTTATATAGTTATTTATTTGAATTAATTAAATAAGCCTTTTCATGTATATCCTTGAATCACTGAACTGATCAAGGTTGATGTAGTATATAGAAAGTCATCAGTAATAAGTCATTAAATACTTTTGGAGAGAGTCATTTGTACAGTAATCTAATTACACTATTGAATATGTAACTAGTAACTAGTAATTCATTACTTTTTCAGAGTAATTTACCGTTGGGTACTGACACACAAATGAGAACAAGGAATTATAACAAAAAAGATGTTTTTATTCTCAAAGACAACTGATACAATCATTAGAAATTTTCAAAAATCTCACAATGTTTACTGGATTGTTAGTCCCCTATGAACAGATGAAGGTTTGACACACACACACACACACACATCTGTACAAAATGAGATGATGAATTCTGTCACTCCTTAAAAAACAAATCAGCTCAGGAGGTTATCTCTGTAATATTAAACATATCAACACATTTTAACCTTCAGTCACGGCCGAACATGTGTTCATCTCATATTAAAGCAATGAAACGTAGAAAGTTAACAGTGCAGAAGGTTTGTACAATTGCAGTTTTTGTAAACGTTGTGTAAACATACGGCTCTCCGCACAACCAGAAGACACCACGGTAAAAACCAAACAAACAAGAGGAGTGGATTAAGAGCGGTGTAAAAGAGGAAATCGTGAATGAATTACAGGAGTTTAATACTGTACAGAAGAGAAATGATCTGTTGTGTTGAGTTCACATCAGGTTTTGTCTTTAGTGTCATGACCTTTGACCCCAGACAAAGAGCTGCTGTACATGTCCAGGTGAAACATCAAACTGCGATTCTCTGAATGCGAGCGAGGAAGAACTCTTCTTTGTTTTGATGTCGTGGTGACGTATGAGAGTCTTTCTTGGATATTTACGCTTCTTTCATTTTCCGTCCATTAAAAAACAGAAGTGCTTTGATTTACACAAAAACCAACAAAAATAATAGAAAGACAAAAGGATTTTCCGGGGAGCTGCCAGCAGCCGAGTTACAAACATTTCATTTCAAGTACCGCTTCAAAGTTCTCAGACGAACACATACTGTATCAAAACAGTTTCATCCCAATTAATGCTTCGTTCATCATTCTAATAAATAAATGCTATAACTAGAAATGGAGATGATCTTTAGTAAACATCCGCTGTTTCATTTAAACTTAAGATTGTCTGTTTGTGTAACGTTAGTTTGTTTGATGTAACATAGTTCAAATGAAAAGTGCAGTTCTTTCAGATATTGTGAGATTGTGTATTAAGATTAAAGCTTAAAGCACACACTGTGTAGAAAACCAGCAGACACTTCTGAGATGCTACGTTTGATTGTATCGTTGAGTTTGCATAGTGTTTATCTGACCTATAAAAGTCCAGTTTTAACAACAGAGAGGAACACATCTTCAGCCCCAAAGCACCGCTCACAGAGTTTGGTCACAACAAAAGCTTTAAATAAAAACTCCATCTACAATAAATTAACGTGATAAACATCCCAAACTAAAATCAAACCTCTCATTTATACACATATCATATCAGACTCGACGTCTTATTGCTTTAAACTTCATGCTTCTGATTATGAAGACATTATTCTACGATTGTGTCCTTCCTTCATAACACACGTACCACTGGAGATTGTTTTTACAATTGTTGCTTTACAATAGCGAAAATAAAAGCCAAACATTTAAATTAAATGTATAAAAAGAGAGTAAATATTTCATTAAGTTAATAATAATAATAGATGACCAACAAACAATATTCAAACATCTTCAGTTTTGTCCCTCTAAACATGTTGTATAATTTAAAGTCTATATGGCTTTTATTGCTTCTTAAATCCATTTTACACATAAATTAACACGAGGGAATGAGCCGTAGTCAAAACGCTTAAATAAAGAAAAATCACGTTCAGTGTTAATGAATGCTAAATTATACAATGGTAAGAACATCTACAAATATTCAGTGGACCTGTTACTACTCTAGGCCGGACAAAGCAACAGGTGGTCACTCTCATGTCATTTCAAGCCTGTAATATTTCCCTGTTCAGGTTTGTAATGGATTTCTTGAGTGACTGTCGTCTCGTGTCCTTGACTTTTTAAGTGGAATGATGAATCATACACGTACACTGCCACCATCACAAGAGTTTGTGCTTCATATTCCCTTCACGTTGTACAAATGCACCGCGTCTTTAAGGCTAACAGCGCTGGTAACTTTGACCTTCTCAATATGGCCGCCAGACAGATTCGTCCATCCGACCGCTGGAGTTGAGCACCGTCGGTGAGCTGCTGTGACTGCCGTCTGCCTCACTACCGTCTGTTTGGTTGGGATTGATGATGGGGTTTCCGGCAGGCACGCTGGTACACGGCGGCAACATCCTAGATGGGGATCGGTCTCCACCCGGGACCATGGAGAACTGGTAAGACCCGGACGAGGCGCCGTAGTACAGATATGGTGTGCTGCTGGTCTGGAAGGGCCCACTCTGGTTTTGGGTGGATCCGGGGTACGGCGGAGGCAGATAGGTGTGGTAGTGGGTGGAGCCAGACATGCCGAGGGACATGCCGGAGGTGACCGGTGTGGGTGTGTAGGTGAACGTTGTGGGATAGTGCATTCTGGGATTGGAGAATCGGCTCTCTGCGAGAGAAGAGAGGGCGGGAAATTGACGCTCGAACTGGCGCGGGTCAGCCGAGAACGGGCTCAGATCTGATGTACCTGACAGAGAAAAAAAGAGTTTTGCAGTCAATAACGTTCATTAGGAAAGTTTTAATATCATCAACTGTGACTCTGTTATCAGTGTTGGACAGAAAATAACTAAAGCGAAAAAAAATTTAATTTGATACAGCGTATTTAAAAGTTACTTGTGTTATTATTAATCTCTTAAAATGTGTATCTTGAAAGCTGTAGTTTGAGAGTTTCTTCAGAACAAAGATTCAATGAACTGTTATAGACTGAAGAGGGCGCTAACAAACTGAATTCACATTCACAAAACTTCTCTTCAGAACATTGTGTAATGTATCTAGAGTAGAGCACATGGCAATATCTACATGTATGTGCGTCCAATGCATGCAGCAGTCATATGTACAATAATGGATATCATTTTTACCCCTCAAATTGATTAAATAAAATAATAATGAATTCTGTTTATGTTCAAATAAATATATAAAAACAAATCTTTTGCCTGGTATTTTAGACTATGAAAGTGTCATATGTTTATAGAATAACACTTCATAGGAAAAAAAACATGAAGTTTGTATTCTTTCTCATTAATAAAAAACCCTGCAATAAATAATGGAGAGAGCATCAGGTTTTGAGTGTCAGAGGTTTAATGAATGTGTTTGGGTTCATTCAGGGTCACATCACAGATCTCTTTAAGTGTCAGAAACACCAGATGATCTGTTGAAAGCTTTGGAGTATTGCTTCTGGCTGTTTGTTTCTTCAGAACACACAAACACACACACAAACTGCATTCATATGAATATAAAAGAGAAATGTGGGGATAAACCGGGAGCACAGATGGAAACACTTAGAGGAGAAACACAGGACACATAATGAGCCGTTTCACTGATCTCCTCTCACACAACCCAAACCAATTCTTTCAATTATAAACCCACTAATGACCTGTGACTCCCCCAAACCTCAGCAGAGAGAGAGAGAGAGAGTGTCCCAAAGGAGAGAGAGAAGTGTCCCGGAAGACAAGAGAGCATCGTGGAAGAGACAGAAGGGAGTGTCTCAGAGAGTCAGAAGAATCACAGAGGTCTACTGCCTCTCCTTCTCTGGTCTTCTCTTTATCTGTGTTGCTGATGTACAGTAATATTACAAGCGGTCAGCAGAGTTGAGTACAGAACAGTAGAGAAGAGAAGAGTTCAGTTTAGTAGAGTGCAGTACGTTAGAGTACAGTAGAGTAAAGTACAGTACAACAGAGTAGAGCACGGTAGAGAACAGTACAGCAGAGTACAGTAGAGTAGAATAGAGTGGAGTAGAGTAGAGTACATTACAGTATGTGAGAGTACAGCGCAGTAAAGTACAGTAGAGTGCAGTAAAGTGGAGTACAGTAGATAAGAGCACAATAGAGTACACTACAGTGGAGTACAGTAGAGTACAGTACAGTAGAGTTGAGTACGGCACAGTACAGTATACTATAGTACAGTAGAGTGAAGTAAAGTACAGTAGAGTACAGTGAAGTAGAGCACAGTAGAGTGGAGTACAGTAGAGTGGAGTACGGCACAGTAGAGTACAGTAGAGTGTAGTTTAGTACAGTATAGTGGAGAAGAGTACAGTAGAGTTGATTAAAGTACAGTAGAGTGGAGTACAGTAGAGATGATTAAAGTACAGTAGAGTAGAGTGGAGTACAGTAGAGTTGAGTGCCGTAGAGTGGAGTACGGTACAGTAGAGTAGAGTGAAGTAGAGCACAGTAGAGTGGAGTACAGTAGAGTGGAGTACGGCACAGTAGAGTACAGTAGAGTGTAGTTTAGTACAGTATAGTGGAGAAGAGTACAGTAGAGTTGAGTACAGTAGAGTAGAGTGCAGTAGAGCACAGTAGAGTGGAGTATAGTACAGTAAAGTACAGTAGAGTAGAGAAGTGTGCAGTAGAGTACAGTAGAGTGGAGTACAGTAGTGTTGAGTACAGTAGAGTAGAGTGCAGTAGAGTACAGTAGAGTAGTGTGCAGTAGAGATGATTAAAGTACAGTAGAGTAGAGTGGAGTACAGTAGAGTTGATTAAAGTACAGTAGAGTGGAGTACAGTAGAGTACAGTAGAGTGTAGTACAGTAGAGATGATTAAAGTACAGTAGAGTAGAGTGGAGTACAGTAAGGTTGATTAAAATACAGTAGAGTGGAGTACAGTAGAGTTGATTAAAGTACAGTAGAGTGGAGTACAGTAGAGTTGATTAAAGTACAGTAGAGTGGAGTACAGTAGAGATGATTAAAGTTCAGTAGAGTAGAGTGGAGTACAGTAGAGTTGATTAAAGTACAGTAGAGTGGAGTACAGTGCAGTATAGTAGAGTACAGTAGAGTACAGTGCAGAAGAGTAGAGTGCAGTAGAGCACAGTAGAGTGGAGTACAGTAGAGTAGATTACAGTAGAGATGATTAAAGTACAGTAGAGTAGAGTACAGTAGAGTTGATTAAAGTACAGTAGAGTTGAGTACAGTAGAGTAGAGTAGATTGCAGTAGAGTGGAGTACAGTACAGTAGAGTAGAGTGCAGTTGAGCACAGTAGAGTGGAGTACAGTAGAGTTGTTTAAAGTACAGTAGTGGAGTACAGTAGAGTTGAGTACAGTAGAGTAGAGTGCAGTAGAGTGGAGTACAGTACAGTAGAGTAGAGTGCAGTAGAGTACAGTAGATGGTACAGTACAGTACAGTACAGTACAGTAGAGTTGTGTACAGTAGAGTGGAGTACAGTACAGTAGAGTACAGTAGAGTAGATTACAGTAGAGTTGTGTACAGTAGAGTAAAGTACAGTACAGTAGAGTACAGTAGAGTTGTGTACAGTAGAGTAGAGTAGAGTACAGTAGAGTGTAGTTTAGTACAGTATAGTGGAGAAGAGTACAGTGCAGTAGAGTAGAGTAGAGTGCAGTAGAGTACAGTAGAGTGGAGTACAGTAGATGGTACAGTAGAGTAGAGTACAGTAGAGTAGATTACAGTATATTTGTGTACAGTAGAGTGGAGTACAGTACAGTAGAGTAGAGTGCAGTTGAGCACAGTAGAGTGGAGTACAGTAGAGTAGAGTGCAGTGGAGCACAGTAGAGTGGAGTACAGTACAGTAGAGTAGAGTGCAGTAGAGTACAGTAGAGTGGAGTACAGTACAGTAGAGTAGAGTGCAGTTGAGCACAGTAGAGTGGAGTACAGTAGAGTACAGTGCAGTAGAGTAGAGTGCAGTAGAGTGGAGTACAGTAGATGGTACAGTAGAGTACAGTACAGTACAGTAGAGTTGTGTACAGTAGAGTGGAGTACAGTACAGTCGAGTACAGTATAGTAGATTACAGTAGAGTTGTGTACAGTAGAGTAAAGTACAGTACAGTAGAGTTGTGTACAGTAGAGTAGAGTACAGTAGCGTGTAGTTTAGTACAGTATAGTGGAGAAGAGTGCAGTGGAGTATGTGTGTTGGTGGTGTTGAGAATATAAAACGTCTGCCAAATGCATATATGTGAGCAGTGGCGTGTCCTCTGGCCTGTGAGCGACGGCTCAGCAAAGGTTTGAGAACATGTGTGTTCAATTATGAGCAGATTGTCTGTCCACATGATCAGCTCTTGACATTTGAAAGCAAACTGAAGAGAGGCTTCAAGGGGACAGTGGAGCAGAGATGAGACCCATTTCCAAAACATTGACAGAAAGTCATATATACATTCAATCAAGATTCTATAGCCTCTTCACACACACACAACATGTTCATTTAAATAAAGAAATTGTTCTATCAGCTCAGCTCAAACCTGTCTGACCAAACCCAATATCTTATGCTGTTACTGTCACTTACTACAGTATGAGATCTGAAATCTTAAAGTGATTTCTTTCCTCCACAGAACACAAAAGAAGACACTTTGAAGAATGTTGTTAACTGGCCCCTATTCACTTGCATTGGTTTTGCGTCCATACAATAGAAGCGAGCGAGTGCCGGCACTGTTCGGTTACCAACTTTCTTCAAAACATCTTTTGCATCCCGCAAAATGTCACACGGGTTTGAAATGAAAATAGGGTGAATAAAAGATGGCAGTATTTTCATTTTTGGGTAACTTTCGCTTTATCATCTGAATCCAGCTGTTCACAAACGACTATACACACATTTCTTCGCATTTTTAGGCGAAGTTACATGTTTATCCAAAGTGACTTTTAATGGATTCATTCGATAAGTGCATGAATAGGAAAGTCAATGTCAAGTTCAGATTTAAAAACAGAAGAGGCACTTTTATTTGACACTTGCATTAAAATCATTAAAAATGGTTTGAGTGTAATACTAATTCCTGTGACATGACAAATGTTTTTATCGGTCAGGATATCATTCAGCAGCTCTCTTGTCCTTAGCTCCAGAAACCCGGCAGTGTCCAGCGGCCTGACGGCAGTCGGAGTCATTCTCCCGTGAGGAGAACAGAGGGCATTAGGACCGAGAGACGCGTGCGTGTGTTTGAGGAGAGAACAAAGGCTGACATGTGTAAGATGAAAGCTGAGTGAAATCTAAACTAATCAAACCCAACGAGACAGCTGGAGCCGGTTCAACACACAGGCATTTAAACGCTCACATTCGCTCCGGGCTGAAAGAAAACAGTGAGGGTGGAGGGACGACGAAGAAAAAACTTGATATGCTGGCCGAGAGTCAAACAGGTGTATGAGAGAAAGCCTCCTCGTGGCTACAGTATGCGTTTGTTTGAAAAGCATCACTAAAGGACGGGCGGACACTAATAATCGCATGGCCACGGCACTTGTGACTCACAAACTTCTCTGGCTTTTCTTCTCTCTATTCAACAGCGTTCAAAAGAAACTCCAGTTCAAAGCGTCAGGTTTTCTTTCAAACGCTCTCTAGTTTTAAATGAGCTCTCGCTTAGAAAGACATTCGCCCGCGGCGGGCCGCCGGACCCATGCTTACAAAGCAGCGGAGAAATGCTTTGATTTGATTTCAGGAGAGACATCGAACACAAGTCAACACAAGTACACACCTTCAAACTCTCACCGTCCCATCATGAGCCAGAGGAACATCAGGACACTTCACTTAAAACAGACCTGTCATGTTTCTTACTTCTGTAATGTGACATAACATTCAGCGACAGATCCAACGCTGGTGAACAGATATTTTGTGATGTCAGAGATGATTAAAGATTACAAATCCTAACACGAAACGAACGCAAATGTTTGATTTGAAGGTCTCTTGTTGAGAAGCTGTAGATCTCCGTTTGACTTTTTAGGACGAGGCACCGAGGTGTTTGTGTGATTACCCGAGAGACGTCGTGGCACGTCGCTGATGGTGGGCAGACCGGTGGCACGGGCGGATGACAGCGGGGTGGTGGAGTGGATGGATGGTGATGTCATCTGGCTCAGGTAAGGGGTGTAGGGCTGCTCATAGGACCAGGGTGGAGATGACTGAGTCTGACGTGGATCTATGGAGATGAGATATAGAGATCAGACCCATCACATCAATCATCAAAGAAACCTGTCCAGGTCATATACTGTTCTGTATAAACCCAGAAGCGAAAGAAAAGCTTGACTTGTTTTAAAAAGCGACATTGCTTTCAGGATAGTCAAGCACATTTCCTTCTTTCTCATTATTATGATAAAAATAAAATGCTTGTCGTAAACTACTGTTTTTGTAACGATGACACCAATGAGATCGAACGAAAAAGCAAACTTT
>CM056467.1:532209-537209 GCA_029783895.1 Triplophysa bombifrons | reverse complement strand
ATGATAAGGATATTTTACAAAAGCTGACAAAGACGGAGTTGACCGGGCCCATGAAGGGTCATCCTGCCTGACAATGTTAGGTTAGTTTGGTTGATAACTTAATGCATTCTAGTTTTGTATTGAAATGAACTCTATTTTATATATATTCACTATAAATAAGCCAAATTGACAGGTTAATGTCTTAATGAAGTAGCTATATGCGTCGATTTTTTGCGTGCTTTTTAACACAGATGGCCATGACGAAATGCATTAACTGTTTCTGGAGCTATTGAGACTGAGCAAGGACGTACCGTTTCAGTTGAGGCTAATGAACCTGAACTCAGATCGCCTTCTGCATTAAGGTTTGTCATGACCCATGTTGATGTCTTTGTGTAACTCCTAATTATTTTATCTTGAAGTCTATTTCGTACTGGAACTGTTTTGTTTTAAAAAGTGCTTCTCGAGACATTCGCGTTCTGCGTTGCACCTTTAAAAGACCTTCCTGAGCGCAGAATCTCGCATTTTTAAGCGCAGAGACGTGTTCCACGTTCTAAGGGGGCCTGTGGTAATTCATAGCCCAGGGGCCCATGGAGGTCTTAATACGGTCCTGACCACAAGATGTCCTTCGTTTGCAGAGCGTAGTGACCGGGTCTGTATCAGCGAGTGAAGTTAAGGGGGTGCTGAACCAGTGGTGGTCTTGTAGGCCAAGAGCAGAGTCTTAAATTTGATGCGAGCAACTATAAGGAGCCAATGTAACTTAATGAAGAAAATTCACGTGCGCTCTCTTTAGCTCATTGAATACCACTCCTGCCCCCAATTGACTCACATAGTAGGAAAAATGACAATAGTTGTCAAAAGTGCAACTGTTGGTTTCCTACATTCTTCAAAATATCCTCATTTGTGTGCAACAGAACAAAAGATTATGTCTATAAAGTCATTTTTCCTACTTTGGGAGTCAAAGATCAAAGACATTTATACAGATTTGGAACAGCTAAAGGGTGAGTAAAGAAGACAGACTTTTCATTTTTTGATGAAGTGTCCCTTTAAAAGAGCAGAAATAGACAGAGAGAGAGAGAGAGAGAGAGAGAGAGAGAGAAGTGTGACGGCAGCCAAGTACTTCTGGAGTCGTGCCAGTCTCTCATGTGTGGTCTGAGTTTGTTTCTGACTTTAGGAAATCAGCCACGCCAACACAAGGCAGACACACACACACACGCTACTACAGCTTCATAAAACCATGAAATCAGCATGTGATTGAGACTATTACACACCATTTCATCACTAGAACATACAGATTGAATGAGTTAATGAATCTAGTAACAGAAACTTCTGTCTGCTCATCATGCTATCATTTCAGAATCTGTGAATCAGCGTGCGTGAGTTCAGCACATGTGTGTAAATCAGACAGATTTCTGCCAGCGTTTCTATCCCGAGAGTGTTTTCATTTTCACAGATTTATGTGTGTGTGTGTGTGTGTGTGTGTCTCCTCTGTAAAATACTGATGTTGATCTGTGTGTCTGTCATCATGTGTAATGATTCCTAAAAACACTTCAAACATATTTGAATTCGAAGAGATGCTGGCATAATAACACAACCAATCATTTGTTTGTCAATGATGATGCTGATGCTGTATATACCGTCTATCATAAAACCACTATTTGTAGAATATGTGTGTTATTGCAAAACTGTAGGTGACCAACCAAAATCTGGCAAATATCAGTTAATAAATCTATATACAGTCGTGGCCAAAAGTTTTGAGAATTACATAAATATTTGAAATTGGAAAAGTTGCTGCTTAAGTTTTTATAATAGCAATTTGCATATACTCCAGAATGTTATGAAGAGTGATCAGATGAATTGCATAGTCCTTCTTTGCCATGAAAATGAACTTAATCCCAAAAAACCTTTCCACTGCATTTCATTGCTGTCATTAAAGGACCTGCTGAGATCATTTCAGTAATCATCTTGTTAACTCAGGTGAGAATGTGGACAAGCACAAGGCTGGAGATCATTATGTCAGGCTGATTGGGTTAGAATGGCAGACTTGACATGTTAAAAGGAGGGTGATGCTTGAAATCATTGTTCTTCCATTGTTAACCATGGTGACCTGCAAAGAAACGCGTGCAGCCATCATTGCGTTGCATAAAAATGGCTTCACAGGCAAAGATATTGTGGCTACTAAGATTGCAGCTAAATCAACAATTTATAGGTTCATCAAGAACTTCAAGGAAAGAGGTTCAATTCTTGTAAAGAAGGCTTCAGGGCGTCCAAGAAAGTCCAGCAAGCGCCAGGATCGTCTCCTAAAGAGGATTCAGCTGCGGGATCGGAGTGCCACCAGTGCAGAGCTTGCTCAGGAATGGCAGCAGGCAGGTGTGAGCGCATCTGCACGCACAGTGAGGCGAAGACTTTTGGAAGACGGCCTGGTGTCAAGAAGGGCAGCAAAGAAGCCACTTATCTCCAAAAAAAACATCAGGGACAGGTTGATCTTCTGCAGAAAGTATAGTGAATGGACTGCTGAGGACTGGGGCAAAGTCATATTCTCCGATGAAGCCCCTTTCCGATTGTTTGGGGCATCTGGAAAAAGGCTTGTCCGGAGAAGAAAAGGTGAGCGCTACCATCAGTCCTGTGTCATGCCAACAGTAAAGCATCCTAACACCATTCATGTGTGGGGTTGCTTCTCATCTAAGGGAGTGGGCTCACTCACAATTCTGCCCAAAAACACAGCCATGAATAAAGAATGGTACCAAAACACCCTCCAACAGCAACTTCTTCCAACAATCCAACAACAGTTTGGTGAAGAACAATGCATTTTCCAGCACGATGGAGCACCGTGCCATAAGGCAAAAGTGATAACTAGTGGCTCGGGGACCAGAATGTTGAAATTTTGGGTCCATAGCCTGGAAACTCTCCAGATCTTAATCCCATTGAGAATTTGAATAGATTCAATGATACATGTTCGATTGAAAAAATACCAATAAATAAATAACCAAAACCGGAAGGAAGTCTGGAGCAGTGTTTACGTCTTGCAAAGTGGTGAATGGAACAACTTGAAGTGGAAACTCTCATCCGCTGTCATGAATGTCGGTTTCAGACAGTTTTCAGATGTCATTTGGACGTGTGTTTGTGGAGAACATATATATATTCAGCTGTCTTCAGTTAGTTTTGTGTTTTGAATGGAGTGTTTTGTCTGAGGGCTTTTCTGTGTGTTTGTACGTGTCTGGACACGCAGAACTGAGTTCAAAGGACATCACAGGTTCACCTCTGACAAAGCACAAATAGAAACAACCCGACATCAGCCACACATTTATCTGCAACACATTCCTTCAAATCATAACATTACAATATCAAGTTGTTTAAAATCCATTTGTATATTTTCTAATGCTTTATCAAAATTAACAAATGAACGTGAGAGAAAATAAAACAGTAATGTGTGAGTTAGAAATAGCGGGTCACACCAATTGTAAATGTAAATGCAAAGTCAATGCAAGGAGGCGTATAGGCTCGAACTTGCGGAAGGTGATGCGAATCGGGCGGCAAGGCCACGAAGGTTGAAATTATTTGTCAGATCGCGCTAAAATAACAAACTTTTCCCGCGAGTAATAGCGGGTTCACACCATATGCGAATTAAGCATTTTGCGCGAGTAAATTACTTACAAATTCATGAATGATGTAAGGAGCTAAATGTTTAATGTTTGTCAACTGTATTATCATATAAATGTTAGGGCCGTTCACATGTCGCGTGCACAATGCTGGATGCGTAATTTTTTCCCTCTTTCTGCCGTTTGGGAGTTTGCGCAAATTGCACATAGTTGGAAACAAATTTATTAACCATTTATTTAATTTAGCTTTTATCTAAAGTGACTTGCATTGCACTGTACTTTAAATTGGTTTCCGACTATGTGCAATCCCCTGGGATTGAACCCATGACCCTAGCAATAGCTAGCACCATGCTCAAATTACTATTTGAGTGCGATTTACCCGTGTCAACATTTAAGTATAAACCTGAGTAAACAGGCGACATCCAGTAATGCGCATGGCCATCTCGAACAGACAGAAGGGGCCCGTTAAATGTTTTTGCATATGGGCCCGGACCTGCTACGCCATTGCATGTTGGTGTTTCTGTGAATGTTTTTCAGCAGTCTAAGCACAACATCACGGATAATCTGTGATAATAACAGTCCAGTGTTCTTCATCTCTCCAATGTAAAGTGGCATTAGTCAGAGAGAACAAACTCATTTCACATGTATTTAACGTCAGAAATACAACACAAATTGAGCTTAAAATAATTTCCAGTAATAGATTCCTCAGCTTCAGACAATTCACTCACGAAAAGTCTTAAACCACAGCACTACAATAACCATTCAATAAACTGTACGTTTTATATTGCTATTTGTTGTCTTTTCACATTTAACACGGCAAGAAATAATGACTTTGTATCTTTACTGTCCGACATGAAATCCAACATTCACCCTCATCAAACTCAAAGTGTAAAATCTTTATAAGAAAATGATTTCATTCTTTTTTAAATGATGAAGTTTTCAAGCTCTCGTGTGAGTTGTGTATTGATGTTAAAGTGTCGGCGTTGTGAGAGGGTCTTTCAGGAGCAGATCAGCACGAGAGAGGATCAGATATCATCATTATGAGGCTTTGAGAAGGAACGCTGCTGCTGGAAACACAAGGCCCTCTCTCTAAAGGTCTCAGACGCCCTTCCCCGTCTATTAGTTAAAATTACCTTTAATAACCAGAGTTACACCAGACCACCACATGATTCCACACGCGTGCCATGAGACCTGACAACACACGCTCCAGTTAAACAACATCATCATGACGTCATGAACATGCGCTGGGATGAGACTTTAATGTCGTGGTGATGTTCCTCTGAGCACTCTTTTCACAATCAGGAATATAGAAATAAAGCTTCCGTGGGAATCTGCCAGTAACACCAGTTGGTTTTGACCTAGTGGGGACATTTTTTAGGTGCCCATGAGTGAAAACAGCTTATAAATCATACTATATTTTACATG